>JACN01003496.1:0-14432 GCA_000787155.1 Scartelaos histophorus | reverse complement strand
TTATTTATTTATTTAATTTAATTTATTGCTTTGTGTTTATTTTTGTATTACCCAAAATGGTAGATATAACAGACAACGAGATGTATTTTATTTTTAATTAAATATATATTTTTTTCTTTCTTTCTTTTTTTCATGTATTTTTGTTTAACCCAAAACAGCAGGTAGCTTTAAACTTGGGGGGTTGGGGGAATCTAATAATAATAATAAATACAAAATAAAATAAAAGTAAAAGTAAAAAATAGAAGTAAAAGTTTTTCTGGCTGTCCAAAACTGTCCCATATTCTCATTTTCAGCCTCTGGCCCGTGTACCTCAGCGGTTCTTAGCTCAGATTTCCGTAGCTCTTTGGTTATAAAAGTTTAAATGGGACTTCATACTTGTCTGATCACATTAGGAGAGCTTGTTTCCGACTCCTGGCCTCCTGTGTGTGTGTCTCTGCTCTTGCCTCAGCGGTTGTGAGCGCGATTCCCATTCCCCTGTCTGAACCCCGGAGCCAAACACCGGTCCAAGTTTGGTCTAAGTGCTGTACCAGGAAGTCCACCTCTTTATAGCTTTAAACTCATTCATCTCGACTTGTACTTCTGTGCGTCTATAACATAACCCGAAACTTGCATGAACTTTGTGGCTTTAGACCGTTAAGTTGATGGTTCAATTCCTGTACTTCTTAGTTCATACAGTTCACTTTATGCAGTTGTGTCATTTGGCAAGACACTTCACCTGTCTTGAACGTGTTGCGTTTGGTCTTGAGTGCTCGTATGGTTAGACCGAGACTAAACCAGGACTTAATCAGGACTGAACCACTACTGAACCAGGATCGAAGCAGGACCGAAACAGGACTGAACGAGGACTGAACCAGGACTGAACCAAACCAGATATGAACCAGGACTAAACCAGGGCTGAACCAGGACTGAACCAGGTCTAAAAGTGCACCAAATCAGGACCAAACCCAGACCAAACCCAGGCGAAATCAGGACTAAATCAGGACTAAATCAGGACTAAATCAGGACTAAATCAGGACTAAATCAGGACTAAATCAGGACTAAACCAGGATTAAACCAGGATTAAACCAGAAGTAAACCTGGAATAAACCATGACCAAACCATGGCCAAACCAGAACTAAACCAGGACTAAACCAGGGTCAAACTCGGACCAAACAAGGACCAAATCAGGACCAAACCAGTACCAAACCAGGACTAAACATAGGGTCAAACTAGGGTCAAACTGGTTTCAAACTAGGGCCAAACCAGGACTAAACCGGGATTCAACCCGGATTTAACCAGAGGCAAACTAGGACTAAACTAGATTTAAAGGTTGTGAGTGTGATTCCATTCCACTGTCTGAGCCCTGGAGCCAAACACCAGTCCAAGTTTGGTCTAAGTGCAGTACCAGGAAGTCCAGCTCTTTATAATGTCAAACTCTTACCCATTGGTGTGTATTATGTGCCCATATACTTCAACATAATGTATGTAAAGTAAAGTGCATTATCAGGAAGCGCATAATGATAATGACAAAATGTTTCCAAAAATCAATTTAAGCATTTTAAAGTGCATATGACAGATTAGACTACTCGCTTTTCTAAAATATACTTACCTAGACATACTTTATACTGAAAATCTTGCCTGTTTTTGTATTTTTTTATTTCCTGGTCGGACACGGGCAGCAGAGGTAACGCCATAACTGTTACCTAGCAACCGTCATGTTTACAAGGCCCAATACGAGTCTAAATTGGACAATAGTTGTGAATTAAAGGTGTATTGTGTAAGTTTTCTGGTGGACGTTTATCAATCTTGCAGTTTTCAGAGTAACAGGCTTGTATTTTTTTTTTAAAATCAGGCTAGAGTTGTGTGGATAAGGGCACCACGTCATGACATCATCAGGTGGAACGGAGTGTTTTGTATGTAGTAGTTTGTATATATTGTAGTGTGTTGTACTTGTGTTCCAGTCCTGAGTAAATGCACATGTGGAGGGCTGTTCTGTCCTCGTCTCCTTGTATGGTTGTGTGTCTGTCAGCCTCTTCTCTCTCTTTCCACCTCCACCCTTCTTTTCCTCCCTCTTTTCTCTCTCTCTCTCATTCGTCACATTCCCTCTTCTCTCTCCTCTCTCCCCATATTTCCACCCTACACCCTTCCCACTCTCTCACCCACCGTCTCTCTCCCTCTCGCTCCCTTTTTCTCTTTGCTTTCCCTCTCTCCTCTCTCCTCTTTTCGACCACCCCCCCTCTCTTATTCTTATTTTTCTCTCTCTCTCTCTCCAGTTCCTCTATTTTTCCTCTCTTCTATCTAGTTCTTCTGTCATTCCTCTTCCCCCTCTCTCTTCTTTCTCTAGTTCATCTTTCTCTCTTTTCCCCTCTCTCTCTCTCTTCACCCTTCTCTTGTTCCTCTTCCCCCTCTCTCTTCTCTCTATTCTCTCTATTTCCTCTCTTACTCTCTCTCTTTTCTTTTGCTTTTCCCCTCTCTCTAGTTCTTCTCTTTTCCCTCCTCCTTTCTCTCTCTCCCCCTCTCTCTTTCTTTCTCTCTTTCTCTAGTTCCTCTCTTCCACCCCCTCTCTCTTTTTCCTCTCTTTCTCTCTCCTCTCTCTCTCTTTCCCCCTCTCCTTCCCTCTCTCTATTTCTTCTCTTTTCTCTCTCTAGCTCTCTCTCTCTTCCTCTAGTTCATCTCTCTTCTCCCCTCTCTCTCTTCTCCCTGTAGTTCTTCTTCTAGTCCTTCCCCTCTCTCTAGTTCCTCTCTTTCTCTCTCCTCTCTCTCTCTTTCCCCCTCTCCTTCCCTCTCTCTATTTCTTCTCTTTTCTCTCTCTCTCTCTCTCTCCCCCTCTTTCTTTCTCTCTCTTTCTCTAATTCCTCTCTTCTGCCCCCTCTCTCTAGTTCCTCTCTTTCTCTCTCCTCTCTCTTGCTCTCCCCCTCTCTTTCTAGTTCTTCTCTTTTCCCTACCTCTCTCTCTCTCTTTCTCCCTCTCCCTCTCTAGTTCCTCTCTCTTTTCCCCCTCTTCCTCTCTCTCTCTAGCTCTTCTCTCCATTTCTTCTCTCTTTTCCCCTCTCTCTCTCTTCTCCCTGTAGTTCTTCTTCTAGTCCTTCCCCTCTCTCTAGTTCTTCTCTTTCTCTTCTTGCTTTAGTTTTTCTCTCTCTTCCTTCTATAGTTCTTCTCTTTCTCTCTCTCTCTCTCTTCTCTCCATTTCTTCTCTCTTTTCCCCTCTCTCTCTCTTCTCCCTGTAGTTCTTCTTCTAGTCCTTCCCCTCTCTCTAGTTCTTCTCTTTCTCTTCTTGCTTTAGTTTTTCTCTCTCTTCCTTCTATAGTTCTTCTCTTTCTCTCTCTCTCTCTCTTCTCTCTCCAGCCCTCACATGATCATCTCGGTGACACACTTACATAATGTTACTCGGGTCTAAAAGTGGAGCAGTGTCGGCCTTGAATCAATATCTCTATTAACACAGAGCCTAGAGTGGGAGGCCTGTGTCCCAGAGAACAACTACACAAACTCACACGGGCAATACACAAACTCACACGCACTGTCTGAACTGACAAACACCCTGTATGTCATTAAAAAATAAGAAGTATAATCTTGTGCAATTTAAATTACCGTACTTTCGTAATTAGCATTTCTGGTCAGACGAAAACTGCAAAACTGAACCACTTCCTTTTTCGTATTGAGTCTCGCCGGTCTCCCCTTGTATCGTAATAAGCCAATTTGAGCTAATGACATCGTGTTTACCTGTGAACTTTGACCTCTGCGGCCTTTTTAATCCAATGTGGAGCTTTTGAAAACACGGCGCGATACGTAAGTGATGTGATTGTTGGCAGAGGAGGCTGTGTTCTTCACCTGATTTACAGCGGCGGACGCAGGGGGGCATTTAGGCGTGAAAAGCTGTCGGGGGACGTCGGACGTTAAAACTGCAAAAATCGCAGATGAACAGGAGGATTCAGACCTGGAGTTGTGTTTTGTTTCATTCATGTTTGAGAAATATTTTTTTTATTCGTCTGTTTACATTTCCAAAGCTCAAAACGCTCTGTTCCACCCTGTGATGTTGGTAGTTTTCAAGTTAACATTTAAGAAAGGAGGCAAGGAAGCAAAGAACCAACGAACAAATTGGACTAGCGAGGAAATAGACAAGGAAGTGAGGAGGCAAGGAAGCGAAGAAGCAAGGAGGCAAGGCAAGGACGCATCGAGGCGAAGAGGGAAGGAAGCAAGGATGCAGAGAGACAAGGAATCAAGGAGACAAAGGAAGCAAAGAGCCCAGGAAGCTTTCTTTGCTCTTTGCTTCCTTTCCTTGCCTGTCCCCCACAAAGGAAGCGAGGAGGCAAGGGAGAAAGGAGGGAAGGAAGCGAAGAAGGAAGGAGGCAGGGAGACAAGGAGGCAAGGATACATGGAAGCAAGGATGTAGTGAGACAGGGAAGCAAGGAGACTAGGAAGGAAGGAGAAAAAGGAAGCAAGGAGGCAAGGAAACTAGGAGACGAGGAGGAAAGGGAATAAGCAAGGAAAGGGGCAAGGAAGCGAAGAAGCAAGGAAGCAAGGAGGGAAGGAAGCAAGGATGAAGGGAGACAAGGAAGCAACGAGACTAGGAAGGAAGGAGAAAAAGGAAGCAAAAAGGCAAAGAGGCGAGGAGGCAAGGAAGCTAGGAGACGAGGAGGAAAGGGAACAAGCAAGGAAAGAGACAAGGAAAGAGGCAAGGAAGCAAAGAGGCAAGGAAGCAAGGAGGGAAGGAAGCAAGGAAGGAAGGAAGTGAGGAGACTAGGAAGGAAGGGGAAAAAGGAAGCAAAAAGGAAGCAAAGAGGCGAGGAGGCAAGGAAGCTAGGAGACGAGGAGGAAAGGGAACAAGCAAGGAAAGAGACAAGGAAAGAGGCAAGGAAGCGAAGAAGCAAGGAAGCAAGGAGGGAAGGAAGCAAGGATGAAGGGAGACAAGAAGCAAGGAGACTAGGAAGGAAGGAGAAAAAGGAAGTAAAAAGGCAAAGAAGCGAGGATGTAGGATGTAATTTGTGATGTATTAAGATGTAGGACTAATGTCGGCCAGATTCACTGAAATTGTCATTTGAATCATTTCTCCCACAAAAACTAAGACCAAAAAGCGGAGTTCATTTGGATAAAACAGTGAGTAGGTGCTAGCTAAAATGTCGTCGTACCATTACATGAAATGGCAAAGCGACTGCATACTCCTAACCTTCAAATCCTTCCTTTTCAATCATTTTTTTTTCAATCATAAGTCCGTCCTCGCCGCCTCTTCTCGTGGTCGGATATGGACAGATCCTCCCTCCTCTCACCTCTGGCTCGGCTCTTTGGGCTAATCGAGGTTTGAACTGTGAGCGACCCGGAGCTCCTCGGAGAATAACGATGAAATTCAGAGAAACGAACCGGGGAAGTGAGCCACGTCAGCGAAATGAAACCAGCACAGAAAACCACGTGTTAAAAAAGATAAAATAAAATAACCCTCCCCCCACCCCTCAAAAATAAAATAAAATGAAATAAAATTAAAAAAATAAAAAAATAATGTGGCTAACCAGTTCAAATTGTATTATGTATTGACTAGTTAGCATGTTTAGCATCCGGTTTGATTCATTGCTAATTAGATCTCATACATTTTTTTTTTAATTCTAGATCACTATTAGGTAAAATGGCCCAGTGTTATTATATTTTAAGTTGTGGGTTCAATCTCCAATCAGTTAACTTGTAATGACAATGATAAAATATAAAAGTTTGTGTCAGTTCTGGTTGTTTATGGTTGGGAAGTGTCGCAAAATTCTCCTAACTCTTTATTCGCTTGCTAGCTTGAATGTGATATAGAGCAGTTATATGAAAATTTTGTTTATTTGTTGATGAAATTTAGTGAGAATTTGCTTATTTGTTATTCAATTTAGCTTGATGAATTCTTTGATGAATTTAGTGAGAATTTGCTTAGTTTTTTATTAAATTTAGTTGGATTATTTTTTTTTTAATGAAATGCAGTAAGAATTCACTTTATTTTTTCATGAAATTTAGTTTGATGAATTCCTTGAAATTTAGTGAGAATTTGCTTAACTTTTTTAATAAAATTTAGTTTGATTACTTTTTTTTTTTTTGATGAGATGTATTAAGAATTTGCTTAATTTTCGGTGAAATTGAGTTTAGTTTTTATGGAATTTAATGAGAAGTTGCTTAATTTTTTCATTAAATTTAATAAAAAAATTGTGATTAAATTTAGTGAGAATTTGCGTACTTTTTTGCTCACCAATTTACATGATGCTATTTTATAATTTAGGAATCGATTTTGTTGATGGCAGTTAGAAAAGAAAGTCAAAACACAGTTGTCAGCGTTGTGCTCGTACGGTAGCCCTGAAGGGACATGCTGATGTTCAAACTTAGATTAAAAATGTAGAACTCATGACTTCACAAAATGCAAACTAGTTCAGAAATTGCCTTACCTCAGAATATTGTCTCACGGCTTCTCTGTGGCAATAAAAAAAAAAAAAGAAATGATCCCTGAAAGATCGAAAGCTGCACTGTGTAACTTTTCTGCTTGTATCCATGGTGATTTTGGCGCGAAATGTCCCACAGTATGGCATTCTTTGTACTGGTGTTTGCGTTGTTAAATAAATAAATGCTAAAATCTTCCTGTGAGCTTAAATTAAATAAGTTTAATACCAAACTGTGGAATATTTTGGCCAAAGCATAAACATCTCCATGGAAACTAGAGGTATATGTTGTTGTATGGCTGGAGAACAACGCAGGGTGATGCACAATCTTGTGTTTTTTCAATTGGATTTGACAGATCATTGTTGGACCGTGTGCAACTGCTCTGTTCAGATGTGTTGCGTCTTTATCAAAAACATGAGATCGGAGAAACTTTGGTCATGGTGATTTTGCACTTTTAAATAATAAACACCACATTTTACCATTTTATACTGATATATTCTTCCTCCACAAACACAAAAAGGCCAATAAGTCATTTCAAAGCATTCTATACGACACAAAATGGATTTTTTTTGAAGGGTACATTTAACATTTTAAGTAGCTGCTTGTTTAGTTACTTTTTTACATTATATTTTTAAAGATTTTTCTATTATACAAAAAAAAGCATTATGACAAGTTATTATTTTGACATAATATAGAGCCCGAACCTCCCACAAAGAAAAAATTATAATTTGAATTTTGTTATCTCCTCAAAAACAGACCTGGAGTTGTGTTTTGTTTTGTTCAGACATAAGTAACCTTTTTATTATTAATCTGTCTACATCTCCAAAACTCCAAATGCTTTGTTCCACCTTGTGATGTCATGAAGTAATATTTTTCAATTTAACAGTTCCTTTTACCATTTGAGTAGAGCTTGACAATGCCAGGGCTGAAAATATCCAAATGATTCAAGGTGTACGGATATGGAAGGTGATTTGTTTCATCAGATTTCCAATTGTAATTTTAAATTCACAAAAAAAACATGCTTGAATTATTTTTATTCTGAATTTTGCAATTTCAGCAACTAAAATTCAGACAAAAAATAATTCAAACTTCTTTTGTTAAAGTATTAAAAAAAATCTAAGTGAGAAATTCAGTAGGATTTAAAATTAAAAATTTGATAGAAGAAATTATTTTTTATATATGGAGTTTAAAAACACAGCGGGGCACTTCCTGTATTACCACATGACATCACAAAGTGGAACTCCAGGTCTGTTTTTGATGAGGAAATGGCATTTTTATAGGTCAGAAAATAATGTAATATAATGGGAATTTTTATGGGAATAAAAAGTGGCACTTTAATTTATGGTTTAAAAGCAAATGTGGCCGTTTAATTGTCCTTGTTTACATGTGTGTCGCCCTGGCCCCGCGGCTGTTTCTATTGATCGACAGCTTTGAGAAAACGAACGATGAGGGAGGACAGAACGAAGGGCGAGAAATCAATCAGATGCCCTCAGATTTTATACGTCATGACAAGGGACTAAGGAGACGAGGAAGTGAAGAAGCAAGGAGGCAAAGGAAGTGAAGAGGCAGGAAAAGAGACGAGGAATCTAGGAGGCAAGGAAGAAAAGGAACTAGCAAGGAAGGAGACACGGAGGAAAGGGGACAAGCAAGGAAGGAGACAAGGAAGTGAGGAGGCATGAGGCAAGAAGGGAAGGAAGCAAGGATGCAAGAGACAAGGGAGCAAGGAGGGAAGGGAGCAAGGAGGGAAGGAGGCATAAGAAGCTAGGAGACAAGGAAGTAAGGGGACAAGCAAGAAAAGAGAGAAGGAAATGAGGAAGCAAGGAAGTAAAGAAACAAGGAAGAAAGGGGACAAGCTAGGAAAGAGTTAAGGAAGTGAGGAGGCAAGGAAGCAAAGAAGGAAGGTGGAACAGAAGGAACAGAAGGAACCAGGGAGGCGAAGGAAGCAAAGAGTAAGTAAGCCAGGAGACAAGGAAGAAAGGGGACAAACTACAAAAGAGACAAGGAAACAAGGAGGCAAAATGTAGGACTAATGTTTCAAGACAAATTGAAAATCGTAATTTGAATGGACGCAAGTAGCCATTTTTGTAGTCCGATAATTCCCCCCACAAACAACAAAATGTCACTTCATATTTCAGTTTTTTTTATTTCAGTTTTTTGTCAGTTGTTCTGGACAGATTTAAAACAGGAACTTTGAACTGAATCCTATTATTAAAACATAAATCTCAAAGTAATCACAATCTCGTCAGAAAATGTCAAATGTCAAAAATGGCTATCAGATATTATCCCTAAACGGTGGCGTGAGATGTAGGACACGAGGAGGGTTTGAAAGTGTGTGAAACGTGAACGCACAAAACGCCTGTGACGAGGAGAGGATGGAGGGAAGGAGCTAGGAGCCAAAGCAAGGGCCTAAGGTGAAGGAGACGAGGAGGCTTTTAAGAAATGAGCCGCGGACGAGCGCTAGCAGACGTGAGCCGCATGCTAATGCTAACGCTAATGCTAACTCACACAAGAGCAGATGGAGGATGTTTAAGATTAAAGGAACCGGTTTATGTTTAAAAATGAGCTCAAATACAATGAGTATTTGCTATATATACTTACTAACTACTACAGCTACTACTACTACTACTACTACTACTACTACGACTGCTGGTACTATACTACTACTAGTCCTGCTACAGCAGTATTTTTTTTTAAGTTTGCTTATGTCAAATTAGATAATTAAAGACTACTACTACTGCTACTACTACTATAGATTACTACTACTGCTACTGCTGCTACTAGTATTACTATAAATGGATGACTACCACTACTACTACTACGACTACGACTGCTGGTACTATACTACTACTAGTCCTGCTACAGCAGTGTTTTTTTTTAAGTTTGCTTATGTCAAATTAGATAATTAAAGACTACTACTACTGCTACAACTGCTACTTGCGTGCCTCTTACTACTATTGCTATTGCTGCTGCTACAACTAATACTATTACTACTACTGCTACTGCTGCTACTAGTATTACTATAAATGGATGACTACCACTACTACTACACCTACTAGTGCTTCTATTGCTGCTACTTGTGATATTATTGCTGCTGCTACTACTACTACTACTACTACTACTATTACTACTACTTAAAGCATTATGTGTATTCCTTGAGTGTAGACACAGGTGAGTCTTGATGCTCACCTGTTTAATATTTTCCTGCTTAACGCCCTCAAACCACAGGATTGGATAAAAGTGCAGTGTCATGGTGAAGAATGAAAATACCTGTAACTCTATAACGGAGGTAACCATGGAGACGGAGTGTGTTAGTGGAACAGGTCTGCCCTGTGTGTGGAGGAACTGCAACTGTTAACTCTGCCCAAATATGTGCACACATGAATGTTTATCAAGTTCATATAATACTTGAAATAGAACACCAAAAGCAAAATACTACTGCTGTAGTCATTACTTACTACTACTGCTACTATTTTATTGTTTTTTATTCTTTTAAGTCACAATTTACTTTGCTGATTTATCCAGTACTGTGTTTCCTCCTTATTACATCAGCTACTATTTGTACTATGTATTATAAGTAGAAATGGTAGAAGTACTCCTACTACTACTACCTAGTACTAAAACTACAAAATACAATAGATACTGAGTTGTAGTAAAGTATTTAAATATTTCCTTAACTATCATACTGTAAATCCAATATTGTATTCCCTCACTACTACTACTACTACTGCTACTACTACTACTACTACTACTACTACTACTATTACTACTACTACTATTACTAGTACTACTGTTACTAGTACTACTACTGTTACTGTAGATAGTTGAAGTTCCAGCTCCCTGAGTAGATTTCCAGTACAAGTTAAAGCACGTGGTGTGTTCATTGACACAGTCCCACGCGTGCCTGTATTTCCTGTCTTTCCTCCCTCTTTCATTCTCAAAAACATCTCCTCCTCTTCTCGTCTCTTCTTCTTATTTCTGGTATTGTTTTGAGCACTTCCTGTCACGTACACACACTTCCTGGCCTGATGTTGTGGTCTGAAGCAAGACGTGGCCCTGTCTACACTCTGAGAATCAGACACATGTGGTGCGGCGGGTTAACCACGTGGAGATGTGGTGTGTGCTTAACTCTGCAGCACTCCCTACAGTTCACACACATGAATGAGACAATGTATGGGATTTCACTTTTTGGACTGGAGACTGAACAGATAGTATTGTGTTGGTATGGAGGGATTTTGTGTAGATAAGTGTTTGTGTACTTTCTTGCAGGATTAGTAGTATTTGCCCTTAAAAGCGTTCTACCTGATTTCTACTCTTGTGCACATTTTAAAAAGCTTGAAGCGATCCAGACTTAATCCTCTTTCCTAACACATTCTTAGCATCCCAATTATTATTCACTGTGACTGGGGCATTAAAAAATGACATGACAAAAATGGTTCCAGCCCCTTTAATTGTGATGAACAATCTGTTATTAGGCATGTCCAAACTGTGGCCCAGGGGCCAAATGTGGCATCACACCAATTTTTTCTCATATTACCAAAAGCAGTAGCTTATGTTTACTGCATGTTTTTGAATAATGTACCCTGATAAAGCCAATAACAAATATTTAGTGTGTCCTAATGAGAACCTAAGGCCAAGTAAACTGCCAGTAACTGACTCCCTTTAGCCTTTGCACAACTCCTTATTTTTGACACATGATGGGTGCAGTAACTGTCAAATAAGGGTCAAAGTATTTTGAGCTCAGTATTTTTTGCATACAAATATTTCTTTATTATAGCAGATAGTTGTCAAATTTGGAGCCCTACCTATTATACTTTTGTCTGGACAAAACGGAAACTCTGAAGTCATTTTTCTCAGTTTCACACTCTGGAGGGTTAAGATCTTTTTGCCTTTGTAGGGCAGAAAAGGTCTCCTGACTCACTCCGACCTGTTAGAAATGCACATTTTTGAATTGTTCTATTGTAACAGTCTTTGTCCCTCTGCCTTCAAATCTTCATTTTTTTCATGTATCGTTATCACAAGAGTAAAGATGTGTTTGTGATGCAGTCTGCGCGCTCACTGGTTTGGTTATGAAAGTGTATTTCATAAACAGATTGTGCAGGCAGTGGTTTAACAATGAAATCCTGTTGTAAAAATGTAGAATTATCTTGTTTTGCCATATCACAATATAAGATGCATGGAAATAATGACTAAAAGTTCCATGTTTGAGCTTTAATTGTACTGACCCGTACTCTCGTCTCTTTTGTCTCTGTCAGTATGGGGAGGAGGAGGTGTGTTCGGACCGCCTGGACTCAGACTTCCCTGACATAGATCTGTCTCAGTTGGACCCCAGTGACTTCGACAGTGTGAACTGTCTGAGCGAGCTCCAGTGGTGCAGTGACCAGGAAGCCCACGCCTCCCCAGCCTCCATCCACTGCAGCTCCGCCGACCAGTTCTTCCAGGTACAACACCAAGCTCCAAACACCAAGCTCCAAACACCAAGCTCCAAACACCAAGCTAAAAATACCAAGCTTCAAACACAAAACTCCAAACTCCAAGCTCCAAACTCCAAACACATGCACTGTAAGAGAAAGAACACTGGTTTAAGAACAGTGAGGTTCCTATGGTGGTATCTACAGTTTGGTTTGGCAAATCACCGGACCCGGCGTGTCTTCATTAGTCTCATGTTCACATTACAGAAAACATCATTGGATTCAAAGTGAATTTAATCTGTCATCATGTTCCTTCTAAAACACACTTCATTCTAGACGTTAGGAGGTGATGAAGTCTTCAGTCCTCGGCCTTCACCTGATCCACAAATTGAAACTGAAACTGTCCACTGTGTGATTCTGTATCAAATCCACCATCAGGCTTCAGTTCAGACTCTGGAGTTTTATCTAGAACATCCATTACACTTGAATGTATGTGATCATTTCACAAAATGAAACCGTGACAGTGGGTCAGGTGGTGCTGGTGGTGCAGGTGGTGCAGCGGTCGACTTATAACCAGAGTGCTGGCTGTTAGATCCCAGCTGTTACCAGTGCAGGCTGTTGTTGTGCCCTTAGGCAGGAGCAATGTCCTATTAGAACGAATATGAGGAGTATGCGTGCAATCTTTGTCATCTGCTCATCAGCCCCGGGGCTAAACTGGGGTAAATAAACCTAATACCCCCAGCGTGTACTTCCAGAAAATGTCCTCTCATTAGTGCTGGATTCATCTTTGCTGTTGACAAAACGAGCTGGAGTCGTCCTTAAGTGTCGACGTCTCCACTCTTCTCCTGATCCCAGCGCTGAAACACTCATCAGTGTCACTCAGAGGATGTAAGGACACCGAGCTGGGCCACATCTGTTTAATTCACACAAAAATAAGGAGAGTTTAGGGGCAGAGGTGGGCAATTCTTTTTTCTTTCCATGGGGCCATGTGAGAAATGGAAAATAACAGTACTATTAATTGTAAAAAAGTAGTAAATATTATTGTTTTGATGCTGGTCAGACTGGTAAGACTTTATGTTATGACTAAGCAATGAAAAAGTGGGGCTGCTTACAAAAAATGTCATAGCTCCAAAATAAAAGCAATGCAGCTTTTAGTACACGCATGAGATAAAATCATAAAATATATTTATTTTGTAATTCCAAATGAGCTTAAATGAGTCAGTCAGAGTGATCCAAAGAGCCATATGTGGCCCAGGAGCTGAACAATGCCCATGTGGTTTAGTAGCACTTTATAATGACAACACATTTAATTATACTCATAAAGCATGATTCAATACTTAATTAATATTTTCAGAATACAGTCTTAGAAACTACTATTACTCCAAAGCTTAGAAATGTCCTGTGGTTTTAGTTTTCAAGTTGCAGCTACCTTTACCTTTAGTTCAGTAGAGACTGGGAATTCCCAGACTAATGAAGGTGTATGGAGTTAAAAAACACAATGGAGCACTTCCTGTATTACCACATGACATCACAAGGTGGAACAGAGTAGTGGTATCAGTTGAATTTTATAGTTTCATTCAAAGGGAGAGCAGGATTTCTGTGCGTACATGGAATATTTTCCTTTCTTCAGACCCATGCAAAAAAGTTACAAGTCAGATCTGTGTGTTTTATAGGTATGTTTGAGCTATAAAATCACATGTCATTGAATAAATGTAAAGCAGAGGTGTTAATGCCACACTGAGAGCAGTGATACATCCACAGACACAAGCAACACTCCTACAATTGATATTTTTGGCATTTTTCGGAATTGCAAACTAGCCTATGTAACATAAACCCAAGTTAGTCTATCATCTCCCAGCTTTGCCCTCTCTAGTTCAGGGAATGCCCGTGTAATTGTGGTTCTCGGATCGATTCCCTTTAGTTCCTGCAGCCCGGTGTCTTTATGGAGCAGAGGAAACCAAACAAAAAGATAAAGTAGCAGTCAGCGCCAGTGCCAGCCCGTGTAATGCTACTCCTGTCTGTGGAGCTGCTCAATATAGTGGTTGTTTTAAGATTGTAAAATGTTTCTGATTAGGGCTTTATGATACTGGAAAAATACTTACATTTCAAGATGCGCCGTTTAACATTTCTGGATGTTGGTTTTAGAGATTAATGGATGTTTTATTTCATGGCTGCTGCCGATGAAACCTATTTCTGATAACATTTGCTGATATTTTTGATTCCAATTTTTATTAATCTCCCCAAAATTCTGTTATTTAAATTTACTACAAACTCACCCACAGCCCTTATTTAACCTAAAGCTATAAAAAAGCAGTGTCAACAACAAATCAACCCGTGCTGGAGATTTTAGGCCCATAACCAGTGCTCTAAAAAGGGCAAATATCAACCTGATATATTGGTTGACCTGTCGCTTGCTTATGTTACTAGGTTCTTCTTTTTTTTTTAGACTGTTTGTTTTTCACTGCTCACTGCTCACGTTCTTCCTCAGAATGGTCACGTGTTGTTACTGTGACGTGTCGACTCAGTTGTTTTAAATAGGCTTGGTTTTGGTCAGATTAGGTACTCCAAAAAAGGTAGCATACATTATTTTGTTTATTTTCTTTTAGGAAGTGGCAAACATGTATTAACTTTTAAAACAGTCTAAGCCAACCCC
>JACN01103351.1:0-15252 GCA_000787155.1 Scartelaos histophorus | reverse complement strand
AAAAAAATATATAATAATAATAATAAATGAATAAATGCAAGATAAGCCTATACAGAGACATTATAGTGCTCCATTTATTAAAAGAAAGAGATGTGGACTTAACTATCTCCTGTCCTGACAATCTCCTGTAGAAAGAATGAACTGGTATTTGATTGCAGTGTAGCAGGGTGATTATATGCAACCTTGTGATTTTTGGATCTTTAAATCGTGCATAATCTAACTTTACTTTAGTTTTGACCCAAGAAATTTAAAACATCCCTGTTTACAGATGGGCCAAATGCAGAAGCCACAGGTCAGTTGTCCTTACATTGTATATTACGCTATTTTCTGATGTTATCATGTTGTTTCCTCATCAAAAACATACCCGGAGTTGTGTTTGATTCCTTCACACAAACTATGAATATTTAGAAAACACTGTTCCACCTTGTGATGTCATGTGGTGGTACAGGAAGTGCTTCACAACGGTTTTAAATCCCATACAGTTTTGCACGAATCATTTTGATCATTTCAACCCTGGATAGGCAAAAGGTAGCTCTTAACTTGAAAATTACGGCTCTTCAAATGGAACAGATGATTTTGATCTTTGGAGATGTAGAAGGACTAATAATAAAGGGTTACTTAAAGATGTGTGAATGAAGCAAATGAATATGAAGCTCACAAGAATCCATTTTTAAAAGTGGCAATAATGTCTACCTTTGTTGCTTGCGCTAAATTGGACCCAGTGACTGTAACTACAAGCCAAAAAGTGAACATACTACTTTTTAAAGCCACCATAGCCAGACAAATTTTACCAGATGACCAATCAAGTGAAAAAGTCCTGCTGGATCACGTCTATTTACTCTATGACTTCCAAAGCGACAGATTTCATGCATGGCATCCTTACAATCTCCCTTAAGGCTTACACCTGCATGGAGGCTAAATAAGGCCCAGCTAGCTTTACCGTTCCCCTATGTTATCTGCGCTTTTGGATGGGGCTATAAGGCCAGCCTCCGGAACATTCCCCTGTTTATTGGGATGTGCAGAGCGGCAGAACTGAGCCTGTTGGGAACAAAAGGTGGTTTGGCACATGTATAAGGCTGTGGTATTGTGTCTCTTCTCTCTACCATGACTGTTCTTTACAAAATGAAGCCCTGAATGTTATGAGTTTGCTTAGCTCTTCTCCCTATAACGCCGTCTTTGTGAGCTGGGGAGATTTGAATATAGAAATGAGAAATACTACTACAAATGCGTGGATTTTGAAAAGAGATATTCCAGAGAGTTACAACTTGCGTGTATTGTAGAGCTAATACGATTGTAAGTACCCACAAGGCTGGTCTATCCATCAAATAGAAAAAGTCTTGTCTCCATGGAAATGTTATTGCTTGGCACGGTGTATTTCACCGTACAGCAATGCATGAATCTCCCAAGGAAAGCAGGTTATAGGTCGTATCTGTGGAGAGGTGACCACACTCAAAGTAAGAATGCGTCTCTTACCTACACCAGATGTAGCCAATATTTAATGTGTCTTATACTAGCCATACAACAGGCTAAATCAACATAAACCATTGGTGCGAAAAATTTATTCTAGTATTACGGAAAATGTCAAGTCCAGTATTTTCATATGAATTATTTAAGGTCCTATAGTACATAAAATGGATACTTCTCAGCTTTAATTCATGTTATAATGTTATTACCTTCTCAAAATCATACCTGGAGTTGTGTTTTGTTTCATTCACTCATGTTTGAGTCTTTTATTATTAGTCTGTCTATATCTCCAAAGCTCAAAATGCTCTGTTCCACCTTGTGATGTCATGAAGCAGTAGTTAAAACCTACATTTTACCTTTTGTAAAATGTAGGTTAAGGCGCATCTAAAATCATGACATTTTCTCAAAAATCAACAGTGGCCTTATAATCCAGTGGCCTTATGTATGACCTTTGGTTGTGTTTAACCTCCAACCGATTTGATGTTGTCCACATTAGTCTAATAACGTATTAGTGGGCGAGTCAGGAGGAGTAATATGTTGGCCACATATAGGGCGACTGTGCAACATACCGGTAGTTCTGCCGTGTGCTGTACAAGGACCCAAAATGCCACCATTACCATGCAGATTTCAGGTTTTGTATTTTAGTGTTAAAACTGAACAATGTTGAGAGGGATCCGGGCATGTTTGATGCCCAAATCACCAACTGTTAAACTTGTATTTTTGTGTTAGCTACAACTGAGAGTTATTGTAAATGACCTGAATAAAGTTTGATTTATCCGACACGCGTTTTGTTTCTCTTATTGTGCCTTATAATCTGATGCTCCTTATGTGTGGACAATGACACAACTGACATATTATTTGATACTGCGCCTTATAATCCGGTGACCTTTATAGCCCCAAAAATACGGTAAATTATCCAAACGATTCTATTGATGATGTAGGAGTTTAAAAACACAGTGGAGCACTTCCTGTATTATCACATTATAACACAGATCAGAAAATAGTGTAATAAGTTGCACTTTACAGCCTGCCATTCTTACCATTTTAACCAATCTTTTTTTGAAACTTGATAATTTTGTTCAGAAGAGGACCTTGAACAGTACAGAAAAGAAAGTTACACAATAAATCTTTTATGTCTTGGATGAAATGGATCCTTTGGCCTGAGTTCAATCTTCACATCAAACCTGGATACTGTTTTGGCAAAAGTTTCAAACTGGCAATAAATGTGAGACCGGAAATTGGAAGTATACCTACGAATTCTGTAGTGAACTGCATTTGAATTACACAAGCAGTTTGTATTAGACTAATATCGTTGTATTTTCCAGCACTTCCTGTCAACAGCAATGCAACAAAAGGCTCATATAAAGCTATTTTCTTATGTATGTTGTTTCTATCTCAACTGAACTAAAGGATAAAGGTAGGATTTAACCTGAAAACACTGAAAAGGTAATATTAAAACATGATTAAAAGCTCATGAGAGTCCTTCAGATGGCATCTACATATAATCTACGATATTATACACCATTATTATTGTTACAGTTACGGTAATTGTGAAATCCCCTGCTTTTCTTTACTTTTTTACCTATATGTTTGCAGTTTTAGCTCCACCACATCCGTCTATAGGCTCGCTCGCCCACTCCGTCCCAAGAACCCTCATTTGGCCACTATCCTCTCGCTCCGACCTCCCCCTGTGATGTCATTTTTGTTAAACCAGTCTCGGAGGAACATTTCCAAACAGCGGGGTTTTTGGGAGATCCGGGCTAATCCTCGTGCTGGACGGCCCCCTCCTATAGACTCCATGTATGGTGATGTATGGCCAGCATAAGATGGATTTGTTTGGCACCCTGGATTACCGTTCCCTAATCCCGCTGAATTAGTCCTTTCACTGAGCACCTCTTGACTAGGAGGCACTGGCTATTAAAGTGGTTACAAAGGGAATGCCTGAGCAGTGCACAAAGCCGGCCTCTCCTCCACTGCGATGGAGGTAACCCAAGGCGACGCACACTGTATTTCATCCCGCATGTCGATTGTGCCCATTAAACATTTAGGGAGTCTAATTAAACCCGGTGCAGGCCAGGCTCAATGCACCGTTATAATGACTTTTTTTTCTTACTTTTTTTTTTTTTTTGACCAGAATGGAGCACGCTAGAGAAATACAGACAGTCTGGTCATTTTCCAAGAAATGTACAGCCATGAAAAGCAAGGAATGTATGTCTCAAATGAACTCTTGAAGATAACATTTTGGGTAATTCCAGTGCTGAATAGCTTTTTGCACAGCTCACGATATGAGCAATTGGAAAAGCAAAACGCTGGGAGATGGTTAATTTAGGTTTGTTTATTTGGCATTTGTACTTAAAAACACATTGGAAAACCTGCAGAAAGCTCGAAGTTCTCCATAAGAAAAACAAAGTGAAGAAACAATAGACAATCATTATAGAAGACCAGTGTTGGAAGGTAATGAAGAACAAATGCTTTTAGGTATCTCTACTTTAACTCATTTTGACAGTAGATACGTTTTACATCAGTACTTTCTACTCAACTATATTTTTGAACTGGCCTGAAAAGTAAAAACAAAAATGTTGAAATGGCTGAGACTTAATTTAAGCTCATTCAGTTTGAGTTAATGTCCCAACTTTCAATTCAGTTCAATTTATTTTTGTTTAGCCCAAAATCATAACAACAGTTATCTCGGCGGGTTTCACAAAATTGTTAATTTAGCAAACAGAGATGTCAGACAATGAAGCAGAATAAGAAAAATAATAATAATAATAGCAGGCAAATGGATAATTGTCCCAGCATCTCCTGTCCTTAGACCCTCCTTCTTCAGCAAGGAAAAACTCTGAAAAAAAAAAAAAACTGTAGGAAAAAAACGAGAAACCTCGAGGAGAACCACAGTGAAGGAGAGATCCACTCCCATGGACGGACAGGCATAAATGGCCAGGACGAATCCACTGCCAGTAAGGTTGGAAATCTGTAGGCCAAAGCTATTGGCTATTGGTTTGTGCAAATCAAACAAACAAAAGCACTAAAACAGCCAGACAAATTCAGAAATCATCTGAATCAATTAAAATCAGCCAATTCAAAAATCAAAATCACTACATTTGATGCTTCAATTGTTCTAAAAATCTCTGAAAATACTTTTACTTGAGTAAAAGTAATTTTTAAACGCGTATTTAAATAGTTTTACATGTCATACTTTTACTTGACTAATCTTTTGCCCTGTTTCTGTATTTTTACTTATGTAAAAAAATCGGGTACTTCATCCACTACTGCAGATGACATATTGACACTGAGAAATAAACAAGATACAAAGATTCAGTAGTGAAAATATTAAAGTACTACATCAAACTTCAAAGGGAATTGTCCAAAAAGCCTGTGGGAAGAAGCTGTTACCGTGCAGAAGTCTTACATTTAAAGGTCCTGGTAAGAGTCCAGGACCTGGTTGTGTCGGTGAGGATCTGCTATGGGAGATGCTTTTCCCTAGATTTTACCACAGTGGGGCATTAAATCTGCTTACTATTTAATTCTAGGTGTTTTTACAATAAAATAATGCATTGAAAAGCAGGCCCACCACTCCACACATCAGACCTCTAAATTGGCTTAAGATGTTAAAAAAACATACCTAGAGTTGTGTTTTATTTCATTCACACATCTTCTGCATTATTTATTTCATTCTTTCGTCTTTGAGTTATGTCGAAATGTCTAAATCTCCATCAATCCATCCAAATTATTCAGATGATTCTAGTGAAGGTATTGTGTGGTATTGTATGCTATTTTGTTTGCTACAGTGCACAATACATTAACTAAGACAGAAGTCATAGGAGAGATGCGGTTGCCAGGTTGGATGCTAATTTACACCTGTAGCCCCCGAGCAGGTTGTTGGAAATACAAAAATATAGATTCAGTGTGTATAAATAAATGGACCAAAAATAAATTAAAACGGATATTACTTAGGGTTGCAGTGTTGAAATACTATTCTAAAAACAACATACACCAGACAATCCCAACATTTGCACACTCGGAGTTTACATAGATGAGCACTTCTTCTATTACCACTTTTCAGACAAAAATTCAGCCTAAATATGCAGAGTCTGTGTGTGAATTAAACAAAAAGCAAGGTATACTGTATATTTGATGAGGAAAAAAAGTCATAACAGATCAGAAAATAGCGTAATATGGGATCTTTTGTCTCTTTGGCTGTAATTATGCTGAGCTACAAATTGATATATCCAACAATCACACAACAATCCACCATCTGACAATGCACCTACAAAATCCAAGGCAGGGTTCACATGCACTGCTCCTGGCACATTTCCCCAGGGGATTTGAAGGGTGATAGATCGGTCAAATGCAGTGGACACATCTCTCTATGGAGACAGTGAAATGTGCTTATAGGTGCAGTACGTAACTTTCCTGCCAACTGGAGATTTTATTGGTTTGGCTTGAAATGACTTGATGGACCAGCCAGTCTCTTCTAAATTAAACTGAAGAGACTGGATATCCTAGAATCTTGTTGATCCTGCAGAAATCGCTGTTTCTCAAACCTCTGTGTTATTTGTTTAATTATTTTTTTGTTTTGTGTGACTCTGATTGGTTAATCTGTCTGTCAATCACGCCCATTGGAAATCAGGAAAACAGTCATTTCAGATCCACTCATCTTTGTAATGCATTGATGTGTTTTTAGATGCCGAGGCGAGGAAACCACCACTATCTCCATGGAAACAAGCAGATGACGCAGCTACGCCCGATATCAGGTCAGATCTGTGGAGAGGCAACTCAAAGCTCCCACCGAAAGGTTAAATAATGCGGCTTTAATCATCTCCATCTACGTCTGGCGGCCTTTCTCCAGCGCGCAGTGAAATCCATTTGATTTGATTTGAGAATTATCACAGAGCTGAATGCGCGGACGCGAGAACAAAGAAAGCACAAAAGATGATCCCAGAGCTTTAAACAAATGTAATATATCATGAGCATGTCCATAGGAGGCGGGGATTCCTCTGGCAGCGGCACATATCCCCCTCTTTCTACTCCATGATAAATGCTATCAAGATGCCACGTTAGATTACTCCTCTTTCTTCTTAAATTGAGACCCAATTCAAGGCAGAGCTATCTTCCTCCGTTGAGTAGTCTTGACAGAAGCAATTTCCTACTTCTAATCGAAAGGTTTTTTTCATTGGTACAATCTCGACTAAATACCAGATCGGCAGCACCAGATGTGTCCCCTCACAGCAGAAACAATCCATGAATTTGGACTGGGAGACTTGCAAAAGAAGAGAAATGTAGTGAATGAATGTTAATGCTATTCCAGATATAAAGGATGAAAAGTAAAGTGCACCGTGTCCTTCAATATGGATTACAAAAAAAGCTGTAAAAAGAAATATATAAATCTGCCAAATCGCAGAGTTGCTTTGTACAGTGAGTAAATGGTAAATGGTCACCTTTTTATACAGCGCTTTTCCACTTTCAACACACTCAAAAACCTTTACAAGAAGAAACCAGTCACCCATTCACACACACATTCATACACCAATGTACGCAGAAACTGGGGGCAAAGTGGGTGAAGTGTCTTGCCCAAGGACACAGCAACAGCAGTCATCTATGGGAGCTGGAAATGCATCGCCAAACCTGTGGGTGAGTGGATTTTTACCGCTCAGCTAATGTTTATGTTGTGAGGAGGGATTCAAACCGCCAACCTTTGGATGAGTGGATAAATGCTCCACTGCAGCCCAGTAAGCCTTGGAGATCCACATAACGAAACAGTCTTTTCATAAATGTGTAACTGAACCTGGAGACACTCAGATAGACACAAAGAGAAAGTATTAGAGGCTGGTCACGTGATCGGCTGAACTGGAGCCATTTGTCACAGTGAGGGACAAAAAGACCCAAAGGAACCGATAATACTCCCTACAACTGTATGACAACTCACCCACTGCACCAGACTACAGAGGGACAGAGGAGATAATACTCCCTACAACTGTATGACAACTCACCCACTGCACCAGACTACAGAGGGACAGAGGAGATAATACTCCCTACAACTGTATGACAACTCACCCACTGCACCAGACTACAGAGGGACAGAGGAGATAATACTCCCTACAACTGTATGACAACTCACCCACTGCACCAGACTACAGAGGGACAGAGGAGATAATACTCCCTACAACTGTATGACAACTCACCCACTGCACCAGACTACAGAGGGACAGAGGAGATAATACTCCCTACAACTGTATGACAACTCACCCACTGCACCAGACTACAGAGGGACAGAGGAGATAATACTCCCTACAACTGTATGACAACTCACCCACTGCACCAGACTACAGAGGGACAGAGGAGATAATACTCCCTACAACTGTATGACAACTCACCCACTGCACCAGACTACAGAGGGACAGAGGAGATAATACTCCCTACAACTGTATGACAACTCACCCACTGCACCAGACTACAGAGGGACAGAGGAGATAATACTCCCTACAACTGTATGACAACTCACCCACTGCACCAAACTATAGGGAGAACCAGAGGAGCTCATTCTTCAACAGTGAGAGATACAGGGCTACATCATACCAAACTCCATACAGATTCACAACAATTCACCTTTATGTAACAGATAATACTCCCTACAACAGTACAACTACTCACCTTCATGTAGCAGATAAGCCTGTGTTTCTGTCAGTCGTTATTTTATCTTTGCACTGTTTCCTGAGATATTGTTTTTATACATACAAAAATATAAACATATACATTTATATATTTATGACTTTTATTACCCGTCTCTTGCTCTTTTAGATACTTAATCAGAATTTATTAACATTTATGTTCTTTCTATCATTGTCATTATAATATATTGTGATAATTTCCTTTCTGGATCAATAAAGTTTGTCTGAGGCATGAGTTATCGTTCACACAGATCCTGCATATTTGAGCTCTTCCCTTAAACAGAAAACACTCCATTCCACCTTGTGATGTCACGTGGTAATACAGGAAGTGCTCCACTGTGTTTTAAACTCCACATACCTCAACAAGAAAACACAAGTTCGGGTATGTTTTTGATGAGGCAATAACATTAGAACATGGCACAAGAAAATAGGCACATGTAATCCCATACTGTGTCACATTCAAGGAAAACCTATGACATCTCCATGGAGACGACCTGTTTTCAGACACCTCACAAGAAAAGTTACATCGTTTACCTTTACTTAACTTTGCCAACATCTATAAAGAGCTGCAGGGATCTTTTTACTAGTGAAAACAAACCCACTCTGTTCCCCTTTGGTGGCCATGATTGAAAAGCCATTAATCGCATTTGATGGCACATACCCAAGAAAGTTTACTACCTTCAAGAAAGCTAGGATTAGCGTTACGAGCAACAGATGGATCCAAAAATGATTTCAACAGTAATTTTTCAAACAACACATCTGATCATACTAAATTCGCTGGGAGGACGAGCATGAAGCTTGCAGCACATTTCATTAGCATTCTACATATGGCTGTCAGCGCCTGTCAATGTCACCCAGCATCCATCTCCCGCTTTAAAACAACCGGGATGTCGTAAAGCCCCATCTGCTAAACTCTACGCGGACTCCGAAAGGCAGGTGGTCAGCTGCTCCGACCCGCCATTCATCGCCTCGCGCACGCGGTGATCAAAAGCGCACTTGGCCGCCGCTAAATATACACAGGCTCATCCATATTCATGACGCTGGCTAAACCGCCTCCGCTGACACCCATTAGCCGGTACAGTCGCTAGCGAAGAGGCCGCGCGGGCGAATTAGCATGTGGACATTAGCAGATTAATCACGAGTGACAGTCAGGGGGTAACTCACTGGTCACCAAATCACACGGGAAGCAAGATGTACTCCGACCTAGATGCGGCGCTCGAGGTGGAGGAGGCTGGCCTGGTTGTAGGTGAGGCAAATCATTCAAATGACCCACTTTGACGACGACGGGTGAATCGAATTGCGCGGGAAAAAAAGTGTATTATCGAAAATGAAAATTACACTTTTGGGTAGAGACCTCAAAAGGGCATCGTTTGGTTTAGCGTCTGCAGGCAGTTCAGCTATTAATATTTTACGTTTTCGTCCATGCCAAATGATTTCTCGCCCCGTAGAGGAATATATAACCTAGCTTGGCATCGGAGCGGTCGTGCCCATTCCGAAAAACCCACTTGCTGCCAGTATTGAACGTAAAACGGTACCTCTGCGTAATAAATAGTTAAAAAGCTGAAAGAAAGCATTGACTTCTACAGTGGTTGTCAAAACGTATTTGTGATTCACTATTGAACCGTGCGGCGTCAGACAGCCAAGATTTGATGTGTGATTCATTAAACATTGACAATAGAACGCGAGAGGAGGTCAATACCACGAAAACATATTTGAAAATGCGAAGTGATCTAATCTATATAGAGGAAATATGCAAGATGCTGATTTTTGTGCACAGGCAATGATTGGTCTCAGTAATTCCGATGCCCTTTGAGAAATAGCGCTCAGATTGATTGGGAGATATGTATTAAAAAAATAGCTGCATGGGCAAAACTATGAAACCAAGACACAAAAGACAATTACGTAAGCAAGGTTGCCCAAGGACACAACAGCATAAAGAGTGGTAATCAAATCGCCATCCCTCCAGTAACTGTTTGACACTGTTTAATAGAAATGCATCGAACTTTTTCATTTCTAGTGTCCATTAATAGTGAGACTTGCTTAAATAACGCAACACAATTGATCTGAATTTGGTCTGTAACAGCACGTAACTAGAGATATTACACAAAATGGGCTGTTTCCTTATCGTAATTGGACTTCTGTTTGTTTCATTCGCACATGTTTGAGTAATTATTAGTCCGCCCACATCACAAAATGCTCCATTCCACCTTGTGATGTCATGAAGCGATAGTATTCGAGTCAACAGATTTATCTTTTGCGTAGAAAAGATTGGCAATTCCTGAGGTCCTGAGGTCTAAAATCACCCAAATGATGCCAGTGAAGTGTGTGGAGTTTAAAAACGCAGTGGAGCATTTGATCTGAGAGAAGAATACAGGCTGATTTTGCATGGTTTGTGTGTTAAACATGTGTGAATGAAAGAAAACACAACTCCAGGTATAGTTTTAATGAGAAAACTACATAATAACAAGAACTTAGGCTAATTCAAAGCAAATGTTCCAACGATACAACACATTCTGGGCAAATAATGGTCTACAAATACTGTAGTCTTATCAGTATAGTCACACTTCCAAGATATCAGCTCAACCATTAACAGATACACACTCCAGCATCCCTAGTTTTTACATCAGATGCCCTCCCTAATGCCCCATCAGCCTTTACAACAAGCCCACTTTGCTGTAAATATGAATGCATGGACCCTTTTAGAAATAATAGGGGAATAAAGAAAAATGAGGGCCTTTTATATACACAGCAACAGCGCCATTGATAGTGTTGACTAGTCAGCAGCTTTGCTAATTAGCTTACATGGGTAGCTTGGATAATGCAATTTGAACATTCAGCAAAGCTACTTTACGAAAGGAGTAATTTCTCTATGACATTTATTTTCTGCAGTTTAGAAAAGGCGCTCAGGGCTTTGGTGCATTGTGCATTTTTATAACCATGTGTTCACTAATCTCCAACTAATGCTACCTGCCATTAAGCTAATGGCATTATCCATTCAGGTTTATGCTGCGTTTTGCATTGTTTGTAACCAGGGTTTTACAAATTATGTGGAACGAGTTACAAAAAAATATGGCTGTGAAATCTGCCTGCATTCCCTTCACAAAGCTGCATACATGTGGTGCAATTTTAGCAGCTGTCACATAAATACTATCACATAACTATATAATATGATGACACCAACATAAACAGATTTCAGATCCACACTTGCCAGACCTGCTTATCTTTTTTGCTAGTAAATTGCTATGAAAACAGCAGCAGGGATATTTGCCTGTAACAGGAACGGGCAATTATTTTTCCATGGAGCCACATGAGAAACAGAAAATAATGTGGAGGACCGAGCTAAAATGCTTAACTCTTAAATTCTGCATAATATTAATTGTGTTTCATTTAAAAAAGCAGTAAATAGCATTGTTTTTATGCGCTGGTAAGAGTGTATGTTTTAACTAAGCAATGAAAAGTGAGGCTATCTTACCACAAATGTCATTAAAAACTCCTCTAAAGTAAAGGCAATGCAGCTTTAGCACATGCACAAGGTAAATGATAAAATATGTTTATTTTGCAATTCCAAACAAGCTTAAACATTCCAGTTAGAATCAACCAAAAGGCCGTATGTGACCCGAGAGCTGCACAATGCCCGGGTCTAACCTATAACTTACATGTTATGACAACCCACAATTCCATGTACAATAGGCGCTTCTGTTTAGGTGCCGACAGCTCTTGACAAGTTGTAGTTGGTGTTGAAACATGAGTCAAATACACAGAACAAATATACACATAGCATTAATAATAAAGTATAGACACCTGTTAGATACTGTTTCATTAGCACCTGGAACTGCTAGTTGAGGTTTAATTATGAACATGTACCTTGAACTTCAATTACACATGTTCAATGCTGAATATACCGTATTTTTCGGGCTATAAAGTGCACTGGATTATAAGGCGCAGTATCAAATAATATGTCAGTTGTGTCATTGTCCACACATAAGGAGCATCGGATTATAAGGCACAATAAGAGAAACAAAAAGTGTATCGGATAAATCGAACTTTATTCAGGTCATTTACAATAACTCTCAGTTGTAGCTAACACAAAAATACAAGTTTAACAGTTGGTGATTTGGGCATCAAACATGCCCGGATCCCTCTCAACATTGTTCAGTTTTAACACTAAAATACAAAACCTGAAATCTGCATGGTGCATGTCTCTTAACAGGTGCATTTTGGGTCCTTGTACAGCACACGGCAGAACTACCGGTATGTTGCACAGTCGCCCTATATGTGGCCAACATATTACTCCTCCTGACTCGCCCACTAATACCTTATTAGACTAATGTGGACAACATCAAATCGGTTGGAGGTTAAACACAACCAAAGGTCACACATAAGGCCACTGGATTATAAGGCCACTGTGGATTTTTGAGAAAATGTCATGATTTTAGATGCGCCTTATAGTCCGAAAAATACGGTAAATACATTGGGAACGTGTATATTATTCTGACAATGAGCAATGTCGCTTCTCCACAGATCTGACTTAAAACTCGATCTGTTGATGCCACCTACGCACCTCCATGAAGAAAACGAATTGATGAGCACAGAAAAGTAACTGTAGTAAAATTGTAACAGGAAAGAACACAAAAAAATGAAAATATAAAGACAGACGAATGCAAAGTTCCTGGAAAAGCCGTCATGACACAAATGGTACCTGCACCAACATTTGAAAACTACTTCTGTACTTTATTAAACGCAGTTGGTTCTCATTTGGTTACATTCCCTGGTACTTACATTTAGACTTAAAGACTTTTTATTGTCCCCAATGGAAAATTCAGCACACAAAGACAAATTTACTTGAGTAACTTTTAAAAACTGCACTTCTTTCGGTACATTTGGAAATATACTTCATACTTTTACTTCTACTTGGGTCAAATTCAGCACACAAAGACACATTTACTTGAGTAACTTTTAAAAACTGCACTTCTTTGGGTACATTTGGAAATATACTTCATACTTTAACTTCTACTATATCACACAGTTTGTCTACAAGTGACAAAGTGTATATTTGTTGACAATATTATTGAACTTATGCATCGTTTCATGGTTTCCCCTTAAAATTAAATCAACTTCAGTCACTCTTGAGTAATTTATTGATCTACTACTCCGTACTTTTACTTTTACTCAACTTTGAAGTAATGTTATTCTTATTTGAGTGCAGTTTTAGCTACTCTACCCACCTCTGGCCATTCCCCTGCTCTTTCTCCACTCGCTTTATAGATAGCGTGTGCCAATGAGCTCGCGCCGCACGCTACATCATCCCTATCTGCTGTAGCTGTCATGGAAAATAATTTATCATTGCCTATATTTACAATGTGGCCCCACTCTGTCCGCTCCCTCCAATTTACCTGTTGCCGTTCCCATGCAAGCGCTTCTAAAATTAGCAGCAGCCTATCAGCCAGTACCCAGGGCATCAATCACACATGTGTCAGTGAACCGGAGCGAAGGGGGGGGGTACGCCGGCGGTGGCGGTGGCGGTGGCGAGCCCCGGGGCGGTGAGCGGGGCCCGGGCAGGAGGTGAGAGAGGATCCCCCTGTAAGAGCTCTGACAGAAGAAGTGAAAGCCTGGCCGCTCGCTAATGCTAATTTCATGCTTAACCATTTGATTAAAGGTTACGCCGATGACCTTCAGAGAACACTGGTTATTAATGACTACTGCAAAGTGGGCTGTTTTTATCTCATGTGCTTCAGAGGTCTGCAAGTCTATTCTTACATGGCCGTGCATAATAATAATTTCGGTTCTCGATTTCGCATTAGCGTTTTGAACCTGCTGGCGAGGTCCGTTTATATATAATTCAAGTGTGGTTAAAGGTGCACGTGGAACTTATAAAACTGGAATGGAAAAGTTGTTTCTTTGTGGGAAAGTGCCACAATATAGGATTAAACTTTTCTATTCAGCATCCATATTATTACAGGTGATTTTATTGCCTAAAGGGCCCATATTACACTATATTTTCTATGGCATTGTTTCTGCAAAAGATTTTTTTTGGGGACGCCGGACTGGCTGTAAGAACACAGACAGGCCCACCTATCTCATTAGAAATGTTGAGACATGTTTTATATCATTTCTAATCTTATTTTATTGACTATTTTGTTCCAATATTGCTGGTTCAGAAAAATAGGTTTCTTATGGGGACCGTTTATTGCCGGTTCAATTATTGTTTAAAATTGAGTATTACTAATTATTGAGAGACACAACCACTGATTCAACAATAAAATACCCTCATTAATGGTCAAATCAACCTTTATTTTATGATTTATGACTGACTTTGGTTGTGAAGGTTTGTGACTTTTAAAATATGGTCCCCAGAAAAAACATTTGGGACACACTGTTCCATCAGTGCTGGCCAAAAGTATTGGCACCTCTGCAATTCGGTCAGATAATGCTCAATTTCTCCCAGAAAATGATTGCAATTTTATTTTTATTTTTATTTTATTTATATTGCTTGTAATGAAAAACACAAAAGAGAATGAAAAAAAATGAAATCAATTGTCATTTTACACATATATAATGTTTTTTTCCTTCATCACAAACATACTTGGAGTTATGTTGCTTCACACACAAATCTCAATTGTCATTTTACACATATATAATGTTTTTTTCCTTCATCACAAACATACTTGGAGTTATGTTGCTTCAAACACACAAATCCTGCATATTTAAGCTGAGTTTTTGTCTCACACAGGAAATTCCACCTTCTGATGTGAGGTGGTAATACAGGAAGTGCTCCATTGTGTTTTTAAACTCCATACTTCTTCTCTAGAAACATTTGAATGATTTCAAACCTGGAATTACCAGTCGCTACTGAACAAAAGTGCCACTTCATGACTCCATAAGTGCTGTAGATAGACTCATACTAAAGTGCTACTCAAACATGTTGGAATAAGAGTCAATTTTACATAAGATATTTAAAAAGAAGTTTAAAATTATACATTCTTTCTGAGACCTGACCTGTAAAAAGATGACAAAGTTTATGTTATGCTGTATTGTTTTTCTTCCTTTGCTGCCTGTTTTCCGGTCCATGTTCCCCCATATTATGTATTATGTGTTATTTTTGGGACTATAAGGCGCATCT
>JACN01003497.1:0-19013 GCA_000787155.1 Scartelaos histophorus | reverse complement strand
AATGACATTTCTCTCTGTCCCATGTGTGTACACAACAAATAATATATCTATAAGACTCTCTAACCACTTCAGTAACCATAGATACTGTAAATAAATGAAGCTAAAAACACATACAGTGAATTTCAAGTCAGATCAAGTATAAGCAGCAGTAATAAAACAGCAGATGATTTAGTGCAAAGCACAAGGAGGTTTGTAGTGCAAATGGTAAACAGTGCAAAAGGCCAATAGTGCAGGCCAAGGTAGGACTCTAAGCTTCCTGTCACTCTGGTGGGTAGAGAGCAGAGAGAGTCCAGCATCTTAACAGGCTGGTGGATGAAGCTGTTAGTGAGTCTGGTGGTGGAGAAAGGAGGCTCCTGTACCTCCTCTCACAGGGCAGGAGACTGAACAGATTGTGTGACTTGCATCACTCACAGTTGTGATGACTCTGCGGGTGAGGCGGGTGATGTATGTCTATTGCAGGGAGGGGAGTGGTGCACCAATGATCTTCCTGGCTGTGGTCATTATGTGCTTCAGGGCTCTCCTGTTGTGGTCAGTGCATCTTCCACCCCACAAGGTGAGCAGCTGGAAAGGAAGCTCTCAATGGTTCAAATAGGCAAAACATCAGATAGTCTATTCTATCTATTTTTAGCAGTTGTTTTAGGGACTATTACCATCACTACTAACACACTGTGCTGTGCTCAAAGTGTGCCAAAAGAATTCATCCATTCCACCTTCCACTTATTTGGGGCCAGGTCGTGGGAGCAGTAGTCTAAGCAGGGATTACCAGACTTCCTTCATTCCAGACACTTCTTCCAGCTCCTCTGTGGGGACTCCATAGCCCTCCACCCTGTCCTGGGTCTTACTCAGGGCTTCCTTCCGGTGGGACATGCCTGCAGGAGTCCGGAAAGGATGCCCGAGCCACCTCAGCTGCTCCTTTGACGTTTTCGTGGCCAAATGAAATAACCAATCCAAGAGATCCATTTTAGCCAATCAGAGGCAAAGAAGGCAGTACCTTCCCCTACCATCCTACGATTCGCAACATCGCCGCTCGCACGTCTGCAGCTCGACCATAAGCTACACCTCCCTCCGAGCCTCTAAAGAGGGAGCAGAGCCTTAACACACTGGCAAAACAAATATGGCAAATATATCCAAAGGGTTTAGAGTTTTTGTAGAGGAGCGGCTGAGTGCGGATGCTGAGGGGGACATATGTGCGCGGTTTGAGAGCGCGATAGCGGACTATGATGAGGAGGAGCTGCGCCGCTCCAAACACCAGAACCAGCGGATCCAGCAGCTCTTAGACTCGGCTCCGAGCGCCGGTAAATGGTTCCTATGGATCCTATTTTTAGCCTATGGGTGTTAAAAAAAAGTATGAAATAACACATGATGTAGAAAATATCTCTTTAGAAACATACGCCATAGCTGTAACAGAAGAACCTGCATGACTCCACATCACTTCAGATATTGACTAAAACAACTTAATGACACCACATCACCCTTAAGGGACACCCTAAAACACACACCCCATCACTCTTAAAGAAGACTACTGACAAGTTCACAGAGTGTTCATGTCACCAGACTGCACGTGTATGTATAAGTGTGTATTCTCCTGTCTCCTGCAGCTGACCAGCCCCCCTCTCTGAGCCCTGGTCTGGCTCCACACGTTAAACAAGAACACATCATCAAGCAGGAGGAAGATCAGCTGCAAGTGTGAGTCTCAGGCACTTTCAAAATGCAATTCTTTATTTTATTATTCATTAATTCTTATTAATTTCTATTATAAATATTAAGATTGGGATTGAAATATGCAAATGTCTCTTATATTTTTCAGGTCTATCCCAGAGTTTAGTGCAGTGAGTGTGAAGACAGAAGTGTCCTCACTGCTACAACAAAGTGAAATAGAGCAGAGAGAGGGCACACATGGGAAGGACATCAAAACAGAGACACATGTCCATTCAGAGACTGAGGGGGACACAGAGCACTCTTCTGACACTGACAGTGATGAAGACTGGAGAGCTCCACTCAGCTGTTCACCTGCACACATGGGCACAGGGGCTGATGGAGACAAGTCTGCACCAGAGACCAGGGCCACTGTGGACAATGGAAACATGTCAGACACTGGCGAAGGAGCTGAGAACAGGAAACACAAGTGCTCAGTCTGTAAAGAGAGATTTGGGTCTGAATATAAACTACAGATACACAGGAGAGTTCACACAGGAGTGGAATTCAGCTGTTCAGTCTGTAAGAAAGTGTTTACTGTTAAAGCAAGTCTCAAAACACATATGAGGACACACACAGGGGAGAAACCTTTCAGCTGTTCAGTCTGTAAGAAAGTATTTACTGATAGTACTACTCTCAAAAGACACACAAGGACACACACAGGGGAGAAGCCATTCAGCTGTTCAGTCTGTAAGAAAGTCTTTACTATACGAGCTAATCTTAAAACACATATGAGGATACACACAGGGGAGAAACCATTCAGCTGTTCAGTGTGTAAGAAAGTATTTGCTGATAGTTTTAATCTCAAAACACATATGAGGACACACACAGGGGATAAACCATTCAGCTGTTCAGTTTGTAAGAAACCATTTTCCCAAAAGGGTCATCTTGAAATACATACAAGGACACATACAGGGGAGAGGCCATTCAGCTGTTCAGTCTGTAAGAAAGTGTTTGCTGATAGTACTACTCTCAAAAGACATACGAGGACACACACAGGGGAGAAACCATGCAGCTGTTCAGTCTGTAAGAAAGTGTTTGCAGATAGTTCTACTCTCAAAAGACATATGAGGACACACACAGGGGAGAAACCATTCAAGTGTTCAGTCTGTAAGAAATTATTTGCTATAAGAGGTAATCTCAAAAGACATATGAGGACACATTAGACTGCATATATAAATGGCTATGGCTAAGGACATAGCTCCTACTGACCCTGGCTCATCCCACACAGGAGGATTCAGTTGTTCAGTCTGTAGGAACATTTTTTTCTGTTCTCTGCATATAGAAGAATACAAAAAAAAACCCCATTGATCTGTACATGTTCTTCTTTGGATTAGAGAGATCTTGGTATTTTTCTGTACTATCATCATACTTGAGCTGTGGAGGGTTGAATAAATCACTTCTAGCGCTCATTATAGGTACAAACTACTAAACAACTAAAGTGATGAATTCTGCTTTTTATTTATTGCAGTTTGTGATTTTGTAACTTTATTGTACATTTACAGCAGTTTTTAGAGATAAACCTGCTGTTGTCATTGGCATTACTAGTGTCAGTATTATTGTTTATTGTTATTGTTATTCTTCAAAAATATATTGCACTTTAAAATGTGTAATCTGGACAGGCTTATTCATCTGTTCAGCCTGTTCGGATGCTTTAACATAGATATATTCTCTATTACAAAATCACATTTGTTGAATTCCTTTATTTTTTAGTATTTGTCCCAAGACCCATTTTATTATCTTAAGTTTGATTAAAAATAAATTATAAATTGAAAGTGTGTATATATATAACAGCTAATAAACCTAATCAGTTCACCAGTGTTATCTTCTCTATAAATGTCAACATTACCAAGCGCACCCACAGAGGGCGCTGTTGTCTAAAAAAACAAAAATAACCAAAAACAAAACCATTACTAGTGTCAGTATTATTGTTTATTGTTATTGTTATTCTTCAAAAATATATTGCACTTTAAAATGTGTAATCTGGACAGGCTTATTCATCTGTTCAGCCTGTTCGGATGCTTTAACATAGATATATTCTCTATTACAAAATCACATTTGTTGAATTCCTTTATTTTTTAGTATTTGTCCCAAGACCCATTTTATTATCTTAAGTTTGATTAAAAATAAATTATAAATTGAAAGTGTGTATATATATAACAGCTAATAAACCTAATCAGTTCACCAGTGTTATCTTCTCTATAAATGTCAACATTACCAAGCGCACCCACAGAGGGCGCTGTTGTCTAAAAAAACAAAAATAACCAAAAACAAAACAAAACAAAACAAAAAAAACAAAAAACAGACACCAAATGGAAACGTGTCAAGTTAGATTCTAAATAATAATTGTTTACTACTGGACTTCCAATAATTTTAAACACATTTGTATCATGAAATGTTCACAGACTCCAAATCATCATTAGGCCCCATTTCTATTATATGTTAGTAGCAAAAAAACAGACAAACAAGTAAAGGTTTTCTGTATTGTTACTCACAAGAACTAATTTTGTATGATATTGAATATAATAGTACTAGTACTATGGCTGTGGCTGCAGTGCTCCATTGGCTTTAAGGTGCCCTTATTGACATAAACATGCATTCTAATGGAGTCCACAGATCTGACCTGTAACTTGCTCTGCATGAAAATAAGTTTAATGCAGCTCCAGGCAAAGCAATCATCTCCATGGAGTCTCCACCAAAAAAGTTACACAGTACACCTTTAATTTGCACCACGACTGAGTGTAATGACTGCGTTGTTTAGAAAAAAAAGTTTCATTTTCTAATATCACCACTATTACTACCTGATACATACACACACTGCTCTGTATCAGTTGGGAACAAGGAATTAAATTTAATTAATTGGATAATCAAAATTCGATATAATCAATTATACAAGTTTGACAATCTTTGAACTTTGCGTGGTAAGGGCCATACCACGTGAACCATGTATAACTTAGCTACTTCAGTCAGCCACATTATCGCAGCACGTTAACGCCGATAACGGCCCACCACTAATTAAAACATAAATAATCATCATACAATTAAAAAGAGAGAGAGAAACATTAAATGAGAGAGATGAGTGCAGAATGAAAACTTTTTAGTCATATTCAGCAAAACAGAATCATTTTGACCCTGGATTTAAAAAGTGCAAATTAGTTCAGTTCCTTGTTTGTTTTATAGTTGTGAAATACTTTTATGAAAATTGTGTCAACTAAGTAAAGCAAAAATAACAGACAACATGGAAGCTGTTTGCAAGGCATATAGTGCTGGTTTGAAGATATCTTTAGTGGGTTCCATAAGTGGCCATTGAGATCTAAAAAGACACAGCAAAGGAAAATGAAACACATTTTTAAGTTAAGTTTCTGAAGTTTCTGAAGTTTCTGAAGAGCTCACAGATTCAGCCTCTGCGTCCTCCTTCAGATAAGTGACCTTCTGTCTGCTGTAATAATCTTTTTTACTAGTGCATGTCAACATGAACCAGTCTGCTACCACCGGCACCTGAAAGGGACCACAACAACACACTCAAGTCTACTAGAAAATATACAATTCTTATAGGTCCATTTTGTTAGTGATGATCACAAAGTTAAGGCTTAAATAGTAGTAGTATAGTAATATATAAAACTAAACACTTCTACTCACCAAACTAAGAAAAGACAATGCTGCCCCAAGGTTTACAATAGTGGGCACAATCCCAAATTTACCCGCCTGTAACAATTGTAAGTTATAAATTCTGCATTTAAATAATGCTTTTGTTGGTAATACGACTCACAGTGCCAAATACAATGATATCAAAGCGGATGCCATAAGCTTTAGTTAGTGTTCTGGTTTCTTCTCCATCAGCGGACTTGTAATATTTGGCAAATCTAGAAGAAAAAAAAAAACAGCATTTTGTAGTAAATTATGTTTGGTAAAATGAAATGTAATAGTCAAATTGTAGTAACGAGGTGCCACAGTGGAGCGCCAGTGACAAAAAACAAAAACAAAACAAAACTGTTGTTGAGTCTTTAGGCAAGACATTTCCACATTGAATAGTATGAATGTGGGTATGAAGGTAGTTGGTTGGAGGGGCTGAAGGTGCAGATTAGCAGCTTTGTCTACCCCAGGGCAGCTGCGACTACAATAGTACAATACAATAGTACAATAGCAGCGCATGAATTATGTACAAAATTGTAAAATCAACACTGAACTTCTGTAAAATTCAAGTCAAATTGTTCACTAATGAGAACCAACGACATAATAAATCAAATAAGCAAATAAAAAATATGAAAAGATTACCTGAAATTGTATCCAGGAGCTATATTATTGAAGGTGTGTTTACTGTCCAGTCTTTTGAAGCTATATTTGGGGAAACACTTATCTGCCCACCACCAGTCCATATCACAGCTCCAGTCGATCAGGATGCCCATAATACCACCCTGTATAATTAAGTAACAGCACAAAAATGAAAGTTAAATGTGCATCAAAGCTGAAGAGACACTTGGCCAGTATTCGCCCCTTCACAGTAGTTTTACCTTTCACCATTGAAATGTCAGTTGTTAATTGTTATGTAATGGTCACATTGATCATTCTAGATCCGAACAGGCATGAGAACATACCAAGCCATGTTCATTCGTTGATTTGACAGCAATTAAGTGTTTTTTTTTCAATAACCAAGATGTGAGTGTACTAGAACATTGGTACATGTGCCTGCACTGTTGGGAGGCGGGTTTGTGCGGGGTTTACTTAATGAGCATTACAGAAATATCAAGAGTGTCTGATGGGAAAAAAAGAGCAACAAATCTGTTTTATAGGTGATGTTATCCCACGCTCACCGTTTATGTAAAAAAATGTTACAAAAAATGTTTAAATTTAAAAATAAATAGTCCTGCGTTAAGATGTCATAGGACCATCAACCATCAAGTGGGGGAAAAAGTTTACATCTCTTTATATTGAATATGTGTTTTACGTTACAATGAGATAATTATCAGGGACAGTTCACTCTCTTCTCATGACTCAGAAATTACTACACTAACACAGGTTGGTTTATTTTGTGTCCTTGGGCAAGACACTTTACCTCCATTGCTGCCTGTGTCTGCATAAGGATGAGCATATGCATATTATGTGTGAAATGCAAAGTGCGAGTGAAAAAAAAACATGATAGAAAAGCGATGTATTAATCAACCCAATCATCCACCCCAAACGTGAAATAATAAATAGAATTTGTACCTTTACTGCCATTTCCTGAAAGTCCTCTCCCGCCTCAGAAACAATGTATTTGAGGCGAAAAATGGGGCAGTTGGGGTCTGTTTTATGGTGAAACTCACAGCTCTTCAAATATGATGAGTTTACGTGAATGTTTCTCCTAAAAACAAATAATGTAATGACTATAGGCAAATAAACCACCGACTCCTTCACTTCCCTGATATGTTACTCACCGTTGAAACTTGAATTTTGGATACGTCGCAGTGTTTTTGATCAACACGGTGAAGTTTTCAGCCGCAGCTAAAAGAGCAGGACTAGAGGACAGTACTGTACAAGTTAAGGACTAAAATATGAATAAATTAATCAGTAAACTTGTGTCTCACTTTGGTAAATCTGTGTCATTTTCCAGAGGGCACCATGAAAACACCTGACAGGTTTGGACTGAATCAGAGAAGTTCACACACAGCCCCGTCTGGACGCCTACAAAATAAATCATATTATTAATATTTGCTTTGTTATTATTGTATTTTAGATATGGCCACTCATAGACTCTTTTTCCAGATACAGCTGGAGAAATAAAGACATTTTATTGAGTTGCCAATGACTATGGACGTCCTTTTTGTTGAACTGAAGCTTCCCTGGCTGCACACGTTGATTTGAACAACTTCTATAATTAACAATAATACTTCTGTTTTATATAGTGCTTCTCATAGAAACTCAGACATAGGACAGGATGAACAAACTCATGAAGTGAAGAAACAGTCATTAAAGGTGATCTTTGAGCTGCTTTTTGGTATTTAGTGAGTTTCTGGGGTTGGGGGGTTGGCATTATGTGTTTATCTTATTTCACTTTCTTTCTTAGAAGCTGATGTTCTTCAAATACTTCTGCTGTCCCAGGATCACATGCTAAAATGATGCTGATACTGGAGATATCACTTCTCTACCCAGCACAGTGCTCACTTCTGTGTTTTTCTAAAGACAGACACTTGCACTTCCCATTAATATAATTCCGCAGATTTGACCAGAAAGGGTTCTCTCCCCCGCCCTTATAAGATAATAAATAACTGCACAGATCTCAGTCTCCAAACAATCGGGTACCTGAAATCATCATCTAACGGTGAGTGATATCCTTATGTAAGCCTCACAGTGCAGTTACTGGCATTTAGATTGATCTTGTTTAGTTGATGGGGCCTGTGATAGTAAACTACAGTACAGATTAGACAGCCGTGTGAATCTGCTGCACACACCTCTCCTGCTCTTTATACTTTTATTTGTTTTTCTACAGAATTATGACCTGGTCCAGAGGAGTTGTCCTTTCCTGTCTACTGACACTTGTGACTCTTGTGGCAGTAATCTGCAGTCAGCCAGAATATGAAGAGCTCAACTCAATAGATGATCTGAAAAAAGTGTTCTCAGAAAAGTCTTTTCCTTTGCACAGTCTTATCCTGCTCCACTGGTTTGCCAACAATGTTGATCTTGACAATAACAATGTTGTACGTGTGAACTTTAATCCCCGGATAGACTATGGTTCACATCCTTACGGCAACTATGACAATTTGCTGCCTCGTGTCCTCAGTGGATACCAGTACTTCACAGTGGGCAATGTGAATCGGCCTCGCAATGACTACTGTCCCGCATCCCAGAGCTTTCCTGAATATGTTCTTTATCCTCATGTTATAGAGTACGCAGACACAGGCAGAAACAGGGATCGTATTATTATTAGTGTCCAGACACAAAACTATGGCCCTCGAATGGTCGACCAAACGTATCTCACTCAACATTTCAGACGCCAGGACAACCAGGGCTCCAGGTATGACCCAGGGCACACCTTTCGAATATCCTCCAACCTGCTGCAACAACTCCGACAGTTTTCGTTCAGTGACAACAGCCCATCCCTGCAGGAGCTCAGGGACAGCTATGACCAGAACATTGATGATAACCAGTTAAATGACATCATTAACTTATGGGGTCCTGACCAGGCACCCCTTGGGCTGCTGTTCTCAATTGTAATCCGCGATAGAACCAACCTGTTTGGAGTGTGCAAACAAACAGGTACAAACAGGCGCTGGGCTAGGGATTTAGCAGCGAAAGAAACAGGGGGGTGGAAATATTGTGCATTGCAACATATTTATCTCGATGTGAAAACTGGCGGAAATGGAAAAGCCAAGATTCTTTGGAGAAATGTTCCATTGCAGCAGAAAAATGATGGAAGAGCTGTAGTGCTTTTCAAAAACCAGATGGACAAGACTAGTTACATATACACAAAAATTAAGAGCAGTGAGGGCAGTTTTGACACCTCAGTGTCACTAAATGAAGGGCTTCAGGCCAGGTTTCACAAACTTCAAGGTTTTTGGGACCCATTAAAGGAGGAAATCTGCAGAGGTAAAGAATTCCAAAGTCCAAGTGCTGTTTCAATCACAGGCTATGCTCAGCTGCAGCTCTTTGTGCGGGATGGTTATGGCTGTTTTCGGATGTATATAAATGAAGACTGCAGTGACTGGAAATCTGACTTCTATAAGTCATGGGTCGGGTTATACACTTCTGCCGGAAAAGACCCGGGGGACTATTTAAGTGGACAGTGGCAATGGGCCACCAAGTTCCAACAAGCCCAGGAGTCCGGAGAATATCAGACCTTTGAATACTGTACTGGCACAACAATTGCTCCAGGGCTCCAAGCCCGATTCATGATTGAGAGCTACAACGAGAAAGCACGCACTCCTATGTGGCTTTGACAGAACGGCTAGAAAATAAAATGAAAAATAATAACCATGTATATAGTTTTAAATATTAAGATCCAGAATGATTTTCATGGATTGTAATAGAATGTACTGCTTTTTATTTTTGATTAGGAATGTGTATCGACTGCACTCTGCTACTCTACTAAAATAGTTTGGTTTTATTAAGTTCACCTCTGGATTAATCATGTACTTTAAAAAGACATGCATACAATAACATGTGATAATGTTTTTAATAAATTACGCTTATTCCACATTGCACAAGTTATTATTTCTGTACAGAGTCAAAGTTAAGAATATTCACTCTCTTTGAAAAAAAAATTTAAATAATATAAGACATACTGCCCCATAGACGTAATAATAATAATGTTACTGTGTTAAAGTTCATGTGTTTAGAAAAGTAAATGCTGTACCATTTCCACTGGGGCGGTTGAGTCCCTCGATGCAGTCACAGTCGTCCACACAAACAGAAGAGGGACTGGGAGGCTGACAAAATTCCACTTTTATCAATTGTGCATAAATTTACAATGACTATTTTGCTCAAGCCAAGTGTGTACTTAGAGAATACTTTGAAATAACATTACTCAAAATTGAGAGATCAGTGACATACCTCAGGACAGCGGGACTGAATCTGGTCCGGTGTGATGATCATATTAGTAAGAACAAAAAATGATTCATCTCCCTTAAGGAAAACACAAGGATTGATACTTTTTACATTAATACGGCTGTTATAATACACTATGGTAAATACTGAAGGAAGCAAAAGTATCCTAAACCAAATTTTAAAGTACAAAATCCCTAACTTGTACTGTACTGCATGCATTTAATAAAAAGCACCATTGTGGCTGAATTACCTGCGGGGGGATGATGTGGTCTGCCGTATCCCACAAACGAGGCTCCTGTTCGGACACATTGGTCAGAGCGAAGCCCTTGACTTTGGTGGTGACTGTACTAAGCACAGAGTCCGTCTCTTGATAGGCTTTTTGTATCACACACACATATCTACACCAGACATCAGAAATAAGGTCAAAAATACAAGCTTTAGTCCTGGTTTAGTCCATGTGTTTAGTCCTGGTTTAGTCCGTGTGCTTAGTTCTGGTTTAGAACTTTGTAGAATTTGATCAAATCATGTAAAGTCTTGGTTTCATTTTTGCATACACTGACGTATATTTAATCCTGGTTTAGCTGCTGTTTTGAGTGAGTTATTTTGTGTGCCTGTTTTCTTCTTTAAACTAACATTTAAGGAGCATTATATAATTTTTCCAGTGGGTTTGTCACCTGCTTTTCTTCACTGAAATGCTGATGGTTTGCCTAGTATGTTCCACAGTATTATATTCCATTCCAGCTCACATTTATTTAATTACAGATTTGTTTTTAAATTAATTTTTATAGTAAATCTCTTCAAAGATCTGACTTGTAACTTGGCCTGAAGATGGATACTTTAAATGCCATACTGCGGAGCATTTCAGGCAAAACAATAACCACGACAGAAAGTTACATTTAAAGCATAATTCGATTTCAAATGAAGTACTTACATGATCACGTAGAATATTACCAACAACTGAGTGAATCTGAAAACGCAGCCCACCCGCAGACTGGGGATGACCAGAGTTTTGGGGGTTTCATAATCAAACATATAGTGAAGAGTCTCTTGGCAACACGTCCCACTCATTTCTGCTCCTGTTTAACTGCTCGGTGATGGATGGACAGGCGTGAAACTACTATTCAAATACAACTATGCAAATTATTCAAATCACATGCAAAACTTTATACGATTCAATTTAATTTATTAACTTTCTTGTGGAGAATCAAATGCTTTTCTCCATGGAGTTATATATACAGAAATATTGCTTTGTCTGGAATGTTTCACAATATGGTATTAAATTAGAGTTGTGAATGAGTGAAAAAGAAGTTGTTACTACTGCTAATAAAGTTCAAATGAACACGCAACAGTAATTTTACTATCACAATATACATAAATGACTTTGTTGGAACTATTACCTCAAATATCTTAATTTAGCAGTATCAGGATTTCAAAAATGTCTGATTCAAACAATGGAAGAAAGAAAATGCACTTGTTAAATACATCATGTCAGTTATTATCAGTAGAACTCTTGTGCACAAAGTGGTCAGATAAATCCACCCTATTTCCCTGGTACTTGGAGATACAATGCAAAGTTTCAGAGATAACCAAGCACTCGTCTGTACTGCTGCAGAGAACTTTTGAGTGGGCGTTTTAACATCTTTGAAATGCTTTTTTTTGTCATAATAGAAGCAGAAATACATATTCTTAATTAATATATTAGCTACATGTTTTCTTCTTTATGTGGACATGTGATGTTTACCATTTTACATTTTATATTACCATGACAGAATACACTAAAGCAGTGTCTTAAGGTTGGAAATGATGTAAAAAATAAACTGCGTTCACATTTCAATACATTTTTAATTGAAAATATTATATTGTAGAAAAATTAGGTAAAATAAACTACAAAAATGAACACAATATAACTGTTTGTTTTGCAACAAATCTTGCTTTTGTTAAACAATGGGGATCCTGGGTTGGTTACAAAACACACAATTTACTTTAGTCACATTAACTTTTATTAATACAAGACAGAAACACACAGTTTCAACACACATTTGAACACGTCTTTTTGGTTTAGCAATAGTACTTTTCTTAACGTTCAGGCAAGTTTAAATCGCTACACAATATTTAACTCGAGCGAGTGAACAAAAGATCTGCTGAAACTTAAAAAAAAAAAAAAAAGATCTGTAAATTGTACACATGGAAAACCAGCAGATATGGCTGAAATAGTGAGAGAAAGATCAGTCAAAATTCAGTTGTTGATCGGTTGCACATACAACAAAAAGGCAGGTCCATATAGTAACATGAACTACACTGTTGCACCAAACTAATAATAGCAATAATAGACAAGCAAGCAGATACCACAAGTTTCATTCATTTAGTGATATTTTGGTCCATACATTATCTATCTACTGTAGACATCAAACATTAAAAGGTCCTATATTATGCATTCTTGAGCCTTTTTGAACTACCTTTGGACACACTAGCATTGGTATTTCATGTTGTACAACTTAAAGCATTGCATTACAATTCTTTTTAATCCAACAAGTCATTCAGCCTTGAATTTTGACATACAAAATGCTACTCGTAGAAGACGGAAGAGGTTCAAGTGAAACTGTGTGGATTTTAAATAAAAAAGGAAGATTTCCTGGTGATTTAGCATAATATAGTACCTTTATGACTAATTATATACAGCTACTTTCGTACCTTAAGCGCTTTGGGTTCAAGTAAAATGTAAAGGCAGCAACATCATGCCACAAGAACAGTCCATAGTAATAGCTACATAAATTTGCTTTGTAAAGCAATAATATGTATCTGTGTTTGAGGGGGGACACATGGTGGCAGAGTAGTTAGCACTCATGCAAAGGAATGCTTGATATAAGCCTGGAAAACTAAGGAATTTCTCCCCATAGTCCTCCCCATGTTTATGACTAGACAAAAATCTGACTAAGATGAACAGTAATAAGAAAACATTTTAGCTTCTCTGCCCCAACTTGACTGTAACTAGAAATTGTGTATTGGAGTACTACTGTCACTAAACACAAGAAAATATTGTAACTTGAGTAGACTGATGCCTCACTTGACTATACCAACAACCATATAATCCAGCGGAGATGTTCAATATCGTACAGTTTTTATTTGAGCTTATTAGCCACTACATCGGTAACTTAATAATTACTAAAATAGTGGTATCCTACCACTATTTAGACTTATTTTTTGTATGAAATAGAATAAGAAAGGAAGGCAGCCTATAGAACTTAGTCATTCAATTTGAGTAAATATTACATCCATTATTACGCCCAATACCCCTGCATTTTGGAATTCGGATGTCAAAGTGCAATTATCTAGCTTCATCTTAAATCACTTTCGGATTTTAGAATTCTTATACAAAGGCATAAATGTTCAGCCCTTCAACTTCAAAAATGTCTCAGATTGTCCAAAGTCAAAATCCATTCCTTCATGCAGGCTGCGCTCATTGGCATTATCAAAACTATTTTTTCCATGTATTTGTTTGAGATGTTTCCTTAGCACAGGCTTATGAGCAAACACCATTTCGCAGTAGTTACATCTATGCGGCTTATCCCCACTGTGAAGATTCAAATGGTCAAGCAACGAACACTTTTGAGTAAAAGTTTTTCCACAAATTTTACACTGAAATGGTTTGATGCCTGCATGCACCCTCATGTGCCGATGCAGGTTGCCTTTCTGAGTAAATGTTTTGCCACAGAGCAAGCACATAAACAGTTTGTGCATTTTCAGATGGTTGGCATAGTTTTCCAGTTGCCGGAAAACCCTTGCACACTTTGGGCATTGATGGTACCACTGTGGCGGTTTGTCATACCCTCTTTGGTGAGATTTTTCATTGAAAGGGGAAGACGGAGGCGGGCTTAAAGTATAGTTAGACAAAGGAGGAGGGATGGTGATGTCACTTCCTCTACTGTCCACTGTTGAATTGATAAGCGAATGTTGTGGTTCAGGAGATCTCATGGAAGCGACTGGACTAGGTGGAAATTGACATGTGATCGCGTTTTCTTCAGTTTCAGACACAGACTCCACTTTGACTATAGCAATATCACCCTCATGTTTCGGTTGTCTGTTTAAAAATGTGGGTGGCGTTTTGGGTTCAATTATTACATCATCATCCTCTTCTTCTTCTTCTTCTTCAGCGTGATTCGAATCTTCATCCTCAATTTGCTGGATTAGCTGGTCCTCGTGCGCCTGCTCCCTCAAAGCAAGCGGAGAGGAGTCCTTAACTTTGTCCCTCCTCAAATCCACAGCTAGCTGTCGTGATGTTTGAGGCTTGATAAATTTACTTAGCGCCTGCGTGCACTGCTCCACAATGTGACCCATTTGAAGAAAGCTAGCTACTGTCAAATAATGTACCAATTCTAATTCGGGGAACTGCAACTGTCCAGTATAGCAAGACAATAGCAGCTGCCTCCCCACCTCAGCTTCTTGGATCATTGATATTTGGACCTCCCTGGAGTCTTGCTGCAGGATAAATTGATCTCTCAAAAAGGAAGAACCAGCAGCGAAAACCACTTTATGTCCAGAGACGTCCAGGTGGTTAATGCGGACAGTTACGTCGCAAAATCTTCTCTGGTGGCGAAGTAGGTTCATCTTCTGCAGCATGGAGTCCCCAAATGTAGCAAACCGAAACTGCAGAATCACCTGGTTTTGGGCCATGGTGGACCGGAAGCCTGCAGTCACAATAGGCCTATGGAGAAAGACGATATTCAAATAATATTTTTAATGTGTTCATCAGATTTGAAGTGAAGAAACTATTTAAACTGGGTCAAACATTCAATTTTCCTAATTTGTATTGGGGAAGATTTTTTTAAGCCAATTTGCACATGATAATCCCATTTTGTGATCCATTAGTCATCTTGATTACTTTACCCATTTGCTATTTTATTTGGATAACAACATCCATTCTTTAATTTCCCCAAAACTAATGAGTGCATCTGACCCATAGCAATTATCAACACACACAGCAGATTAACTTTACTATAGTCCAACTCAAATACTGGCACAGTGAGTCTGTCCATGTATATGAAAGCTGTTATACCTTTTTTCAGCAGAGTTAACACAATGCAAAACTGTAGAGGAATCAGCTAGCATAGTAGGGTTAGCTTCGTAGCTAACTATTTGTGTTGTTTAAGTTGTTTAAATAGAGCTTGCTGAACTATTAAGGCCTTAAAATACAGTTATTTACCGCACTTAATAACCGAGGAGCTGTAATGCTCTGGGGTTTTGCATTTCCATGTTTATGATGTTCTTACGCCGGTGCAGCCCTGCACGGAGCCTCATGCTAACATGCTACACAGTACACACGAACGCATGGCTCCAAATACTCAGTAAAACCAACCTGTAAATCCGCGTATCTGTGCTCGCTTTTGGGTGTTTTGATGCGGCCTGACGTGAGCTGACAGCAGACACCGCTGGACTCCGTCTCCAAAGGGAAAAAGGACAATGATGATGATCCGGATGTGAAATATTTAAAGACCTCCTCGACTTGAGTGACGTCACAGAGTAATGAGGTGCGGATGAAAACTGGATCCTCCACAAACCCACAGACCCACGGACATGGATCCACTAAACACCACCCAAAGATTTACTCTGCCCATTACAAACATTTTAAAAATGCTCCATGAGCAGGTACATGGGTCTGTTCATGGGTCTGTGCCCACCATTCTCTATGGTGGGCACCATGGTGGGCACATGGGTCTCCACTTCCATGAGCGGGCACATGGACCTCCGGTGGGCAGTGCTTGGCGGCTTGGGGAGAACTGACATGATTATCTCTACCAAGGAGATTATGCGATTGATTATGATTTATTTATTTATTTGTCTGTGGACAGGATCTCAGAAAAAGTACTTGACGGATCTTCATTAATTTTTTACCAGAGGTAGATCTTGGCCCAAGGACCACTCCATTAAATTTTGGACCTGGAATCTGGATCTGGATATACAATCTTAGTGAGATTTCTCGGAAACTATTGGCCGGATCTTCATGAAACTGTCTCCAGAGGTAGATCTTGGTGCAGTAATGTACCACGGCATAAAATTATGGTGATGATCCGGATCCAGATCTGGATTCTGTGTCCACGTCATTCCTTGGCGGAGATCAGAAATCTTGGATTGCTCTTGTTTTAATAGTGGGTTTAAAAGTCCCATGTCCTGAGTGAAGATTAGGTTAAATCTGGTGATTTTTCGTTTGGATATTTTTTAATGATTGGTCTGCCCAGAATATATCACAGTGTGATGGCACCCCATCATTACATATCATTACCTTCATTGGCACGCGGCTTCAGAACAAGCGCACACAGTTTTACATTTCTGGTGATATCACAATAATATTGTTCCTAAATCCTAGGGGTCGATGGAGTGCAACAAAGTGATATAACCTGGACAAAGCCAAGAGTTTATTTTAACATGGCTGATAAATGCCTACACAAACATTCATTCACTTAACTTGGTCAACTGATTCACCAATGTACCACTATAACAAACATGACAGTGGGTGAACTACAGAGCAAGAAATGTGCTCCTTGTGATTACCTTTTGTGAGTGTTTAACCATGCTCCTCTATTTTATTTAAGCCTAACCTAAATTATTAAACTGAATTCAGCTTTATTAGACTTTTACACCAATGAAAGTGCAATATTCAGCAAAATATGTTTCATATTTATTTACACAATTTACAATCATAGTTTACAATCATCACAGTTTCTTGAATAACCTGGACAAAATGGATAAAAACATGTTACAAAATAAAGGATTTGAATTACTGCTAAAACTAAAAGCAGCCTATAACATCTTACCCAAAGTAACTGTATCCTCCTAACAAGGCCAAAGCGATCAGTCCAACCACAGCAGCACCAGACAGGGAAGAGACGGTCAGGACATAGGAGGATCCTGTGGAGACATAGAATACACATAACACAATGTATTTAAAGTCAGCTCAGCAGTGGTGGATGAAGTACTCCATTTTGTTACTTAAGTAAAGTACAGATACAGGGGCAAACGGATACTCATGTAAAAGGAAAAGTAACACATGAGAAAATCTACTTAAGTTAAAGTAGTACCTGTTTACAAATGTACTTAAAGTCAAGTAAGTTGAGTAAAAAGTAAAATTATTTTACATAGATTTTTTTGAGCAATTACAATTAATGAAATGACTGATTTTAATTGATTCAACTGATTTCTTAATTTTTCTAGCCATTTTTGTCTATTTGGTTTGCTCAAAGTTGGAACGCAAGCTCAAATTAAATGTGCTTTTTACTTTAGATCTAAAATGTGGTGGAGTAGAAAGTAGTAAGATACATGTCCTTAAATGCAGTGAAGTAAAAGTAAAAAGTATGCACTGTAAAATGTACCTCAAGTAAAGTACAGATACCTAAAATGTAGACTTATTGTACTTTTGCTTTTGTACTTCGTTACTTTCCACTGCAGCTCAGTAGCAGAACCGAAAAGTCATACCTTTTACTTTCGCCCACAAAACACATGAACTTTTGGACTCCTAAAAGAAACCAAAATCACAATGATCCTTTAATTATTAATGATTCCATTTGATAAATTTTGTATTAACTCACTTTACTCCACTCGCTAACAGATCGGAGGATGATGTAATAGTCCTTGCCATTCTCCAGCGGTGTGTTCAAGAACCCTTGGTAAAAACGTCCGTCCCCTACAGTAAATGACATCTCTGTGCCGATGTTTTCCACTTGGATTTGAGCTGTAATGTAGTGCGTGTGGTATTGGTCTGTGGATAGTTTAGGAGAGGAACAGTCGAACACCATGAGACCATCTACCGGAAGCACAAATATTTGGTAAATGCTGTAAAGTCAGAAAAAAGTAAAGTAAATGGTTAAACGTATTGATGAAAGAATGTAAAAGCATGATCATATTTTTATTGTGTACCTTATGGGGTCAAGCGTGCTGGGAGATCTTTGCAAAGTCAGCGTTGGAACTGGATTATCAAATTCTCTGTAGTGGATCACAGGGGCTGGAGGCACTGTTCAGCAAAATGTGAGGTTTTAGATGGTTATTTTGTATAGAGTTGATTGATAGAGCCAAAAATATTGTTGAATATTTATTTAGTGTGGCCTATTTTGATTTCAGAAACATTAATCTCCATTCTTTAGTTGTATTCTTGCCATTGATCATCATTAAACATCACCATTTAATTTTTTTTTGATTCATAGCAGTAATAAAACTCAAATTTAGGTTCAGAATAATATTATTTTAGAAAGCAAGTTATCATTTACCAGTTTAGTTACACAATTACATATTTTCTGGCATATCCAATGTCATCCTGTGCCATTATTAATTGTATTTCTTACTTTCAATATTCATATTTATGTTCAGTGTCTTGGGACAGCCTATTGCCTCTAAGCCTGTCACAGTAACTCATTCTGTAGCACAATATATTGCTGTAGTAAATATGAGTCAGTGACATGACGTCTGTCCAATTGCAATTTCTTCAGATAAAAATGTTAAAATTTCATAATAATATATAATAATTCCCCACGTACCTGTAGTACCTCTGACCTCCATGGAAACAAAACATTTTTTTCACAAATCATGAGTTATTCTGCATGTTTTTTGTGCTTAAAATTTTAAAATGTTCATGTGGTGCGACCGTCCGCCCTTAGCTGCTGATTTTTAAACTTCTTTAAAATTACTCTAAATCTAATCAAATTTATTTTTCTTTCTTTTTTGGCATATTTCTTAAGTGTTTTTAGTCCCACGTGAAATTTCAGTTTTCTTGAATATATATTTCACCCCAGTGACGTGCGGTCAGGGGAGGC
>JACN01153423.1:0-10153 GCA_000787155.1 Scartelaos histophorus | reverse complement strand
CTGCTGACATAAACCACTGTACAAGCATAGCAATAAATGATCTTATTGTGAACAATAGTTAAAGACATTTCCCTTCTTTGAAATTCCTGTATGACCAGAATCGCTCCGCACAGTTTTGATGGAAATATCTGTTTACCGAGATGCAATCCTATGCATGCAGAATTACACAGATATAATAATTTCTCTTTCAGGTGTAAAGCATGTCTCATAAGATAACAGTATACGTCTTATACCGCAGAGCTGGGGGCAATCTAGATAAACACGATTCATATTCCAACGATGAGATGGCGTCTATCAATATTATAAAGTGTATGGATTTTACCTACGGGATCTTTTTGTTCTGTTAATCTGGGTTCATCGGGTAATCTATCTGGTGTATGGCGGGGTCGTGAAAACTGAATGGTCCTCTGCTACGCCGGGCTAGGCTCCCGATAACAACAAGCATACGACAACGGCCAACATAAGTAGCTCAAGCCGGTATCTGACAGCTCCATCAGCCAAATCAATACGCCGTCCCAATATCGGTTTTATTATCATTTAACTACCCCCGGAGAATGACAGAACCGGCGCTCGGAGGCACAGCGGAGGGGAGATAGGAGGCGCTAAGAGAGATTGCTTTATTAAAGTTGTAATATAGCAAAGATGGTGGCTTTCAAACATTCGGATAGTGAGTCAAGCTAACGACCCGCGAGCGTTCAACGGTGATAGTGGTATTACATTTCATTACACAGGTCTGGGGAATTACATGTGCTTCGATAATATGGGATAAGAAGGTGACAGTGGGAGAAATATGATTTTGGTTATAAACATGTTTGTAGTTTCTGTTGGAGTCATTTGTTGAGATATAACGATGCCAAAAGTTGAGACAGGACGTAGATGCCATTAAATCATTTACTCAACCATAAAACGCTTTTAAAAGTGCATTGTGTAACTTTTCGGTTGTAGAGTCCGTCACCTGCTTGTTTCTATGTTGCTGTATATGTGGCACAATATAACATTAAACACATCTACCTTACTTTTGTTTAATTAGAGGTTGTTTTATAGCTCAAAAATACCTTGAAAAACAGGCCTTCTGAATGAGCGGGGCGCCTCTGCACAGATCTGACCTGTAACTTGGTCTGGTTTGGTCTCCATGGAGATAGAAAGGTTCAGGACTATATTGTAAAGCAATAATATCTCCAAGGAGAAAAGCTCCACCAGAAAAGTTACAAACTGCACCTTTAACGGGCCCATGTTACGCTATTTTCTGATTTACGTTATCATGTTGTTTTCTCAACACAAACATACCTGGAGTTGTGTTTGATTCACACGTTTAACACTCAAACCTTGAATATTTAAGAGGTGTTCTTCTCTCAAACAGAAAACGCTCTGTTCCACCTTGTGATGTCATGGAAGGAAGTGCTCCACTGAACCATCACAATATATTTCAAATCACAAATCTCTTAACTTAAATTCATTGATGTGGTGGAGTAATAGGTAAAAAAAACACATTGGAAACTACATAGACCATGATCCTTTGCTATTTCAGTGAACTTTTAAATCTTATTTTTATATTCTAACAGGACAGCACGGTGGCTGAGTGGCAACACTCAGGCCTCACAGCAAGAAGGTTGCGGGTTCGATCCCCGGGTCGCCCGGGCTTTTCTGTGTGGAGTTTGCATGTTTCCTCCCCCGTGTCACCCCATCACCCAAAAACATGCAACACCCTATGAACAGGGACCATTGACCATCAGTTCCTCCCTCCTGTGGGCTCACCACCTGCAGAGGGGTTCATAGGGGTGTGGGTCTGGTGCATAGTGTAATGGGCAGCGTGCTGCCCCTGCGACCCAGTCGGATTAAGCGGGAGAAGATGGATGGATGGATATTCTAACAGTACCAAAGGCTTATCATGGCATTTTAAAAGTAGATTTGAAGATCTGTAGATGTAGGCTGACTTATAATAAATGTGAATGAAAACAAAAGACAACTCCGGGTATGTTTTTTGAGCAGGTAGCAACATTCTAACATAGCTTGATTAATTAATTAATCATTGCGCTTATATAACACCTTTCAAGACACCCAAAGAGCTTTAGAGTACTTTACTTAAAGCTCATTTTGCGCACTATAGGACATTGCACTATTCATCGGGAGCTCCTACATTTGATTAGTACAAGTACAAGACCGTTGGGTTCCTGAAAGTCCACAGTCTGGTGCATTTACATTTGCACTCCTCTTCTGCCTATAGTCCCTCTTACACCTGGGTGATTACGCTGTTTTCTTTCAATCGGCCAAATATAGGCCCAGCCACCTCCTCCCGCTACTGTTCGCATCATTGACGCCGTCTCTGCTCTTTCACATCCTCTCCAATACTATTCACCAAATGCATTTTTTTATCATAGTTCGCCAAAACAAAAGAAGAAAAAAAAGCCCTAACCACTTAGTGTAATAATCCATGAACTAATGTATCACGATTCATTTGATTAATAGCCAACAAGATGAAAAACAATGTATATTTATGGTACATTTACTACTGACAGCAAATGAGCATAGATAATAGCTCAGTTATTGAAACGCAATATTCATATTCTGTAATTGGGTCCAGAATGAGCTTGAAAGAAAGGTACTGAACAGCTGTTGCATGAAATCTAAACATGTATTGTCAAAATAACAAGTACTTTTTTTTATAGCACTTAGTAATTTTGTTGAGCTCTTACATTTGCTTGAAAATCGTCCCTAGAGTTTCTCTGGTACCGTTCTGGATCCTTCTCATGGTTCACAGTACAAACACAGGCCTTTTACAAAACAATGCACTACAACTTTACAAACCTGACACAATGTGCCATAGTTTCATTTGCAGAATGGAGTCTGATTTTGTTACGATGGCTCTCTGAATCTGAAGCGACTTAGAATGGGGAAACCAAACATAGTTAAACATTTCTATACGTTTTGCAATAATTTCTGCAAATATATCATTTTCAGAAGGTAACGAAGTGGTGTAGATAGATTATGTGTGAACAATTAATAACCCGGAGAAGTGTCAAACCCCCTCTTGGGCTCTTTAAATACCGTTGCAGATTTTGATCACATTTTTCAGCACTTTACCACCTTCGAGAGCCTTTTACATCAAGGAACCATCCACCTCCATTCTTTTATATTTATACACCTGTGGCCAGGCCAAGTGATTCTGATCATTTGAATGGGTGAGTAAATACTTTTGGTAATATAGTGTATCATTTTCAGAAGGTAACATGGCGGTGTAGATAGATTATGTGTGAACAATTAATAACCCGGAGAAGTGTCAAACCCCCTCTTGGGCTCTTTAAATACCGTTGCAGATTTTGATCACATTTTTCAGCACTTTACCACCTTCGAGAGCCTTTTACATCAAGGAACCATCCACCTATTCGAACCTCCAACCTTCAAATCAGTGGACACTCAACCGCAATGACAACCAAAGCCCTACTTCTGCCCTCACCCCTCTCAGATCTTCAGTTTCAGCATCTCTCGGCCTCTTCCTCTTTCCCCTCAAACGTCCTCCCGTTTTCCCCACCCACACTTTATTTTAATATTCAGCCCGGGCTTCGCATGGACGCCGTGAAATCACCTATCTCGCTGATCTCTTATCGACGGTGGCACTTCCCGCACATCAAAAAGCCCCATTTTCCAACTCTTCAGCTTCTTGTCTTGCCCCCTTTGAAACTTTCTCTAGTTCAATACGCTGTTTTATGTCTGCAGCCTTTGGCCTGTAAAGAGAAGACAAAATTGCATCCCAAGAATCTGATTAGTCGTGTTTACTTTCGAGAATTTGATATCGTAATTTCCAAGAGAGGGCCTTTATAACTCCCATTTTTTGGACGAAATATTCAAAATAGAAATCTACAAACTTTGAATCTTACTGATGCAGGTTGGGTCTTAAAAGCTGGAATATTAACTCAACTTTCAACAGCTTCAACTGGCAATAATCAAGTATTTTGGGGTTGAATATTAGAATAATTGTGAAATCTACATCTCCAAAAGCTCAAAATGCTCTGTATATCGTGAAGTTTTCAGGTTAAGAGCTACTTTTTTACCTTTTGGGATTCCAGGGCTGCTGAAGTTATCCAAATGTTACGTTTTTGAGCCAACATTAGATCCTTTAAATAGCAAATTCCCCCATGCAATTCTGACCAGCTCATTCTAAAACTACAGGTTCTACAATATTGTCAAACCCGACCTGTTACCCCGGGCATAAAATAAAAAAAAAAGGTGCTTAGAAGGGTGCTCAAGGTCCTCTTATGGCGACTGCAAGTGGTGTAATATAAGGGCTTGTAAAATGCCGCTCGTTACTTTTTATAGAGGCAGGATTATGGATTAAAATCATTAGTGTAATTGTGTCAGGCAGAGCAGGAGAGCAGTAAAGTTTGATCACAGCGCGGGTCAAGCTAACCAACAAGGATAGAGGTGACGGCCATGGCGTAAAATAAGATCGGCTTTGCTCGTATTGGTGTTCCTCAAAGCGGTCCACGTCCCATTTGCGAATTCCTATCCAGATTTTAGTCCTTCTTTGGAACTACATCAATAGGTTTCAGTTAATTCATGTTATATGCAACATTTTGATTACTTTTTCCAATTCAAAAAAGGTTATAAAAGTATCAATTAACATTTACGTATTTATTCATTTCTTCTGGGAAATATACACAGCGAAAACTAGAGGGTTCAAATTTCAGGGTTAAATATTTCAGTTTTTTTTTAAGACAAAATGTGTGATTTTAAATATTTGAAAGTTAAATTGGGGTTTGAGTTGGAAGTTATTTCTACTTCCTCTCGTGTTCATTCAACTTCCCTTAGTGTTAATTTGGCACCTCCCACCCACCATTTCAAACTCCCATGAGAGAAAAAACTGTTTGAACCAGTTTTGTACATAATTTGATCTCAAATGAACTAAAATAAAGCTTAAAAATAAAATGTTAAATTGGGATAATTCATTTCCATTCAAAACATCAATATAACTCTTGATTTTGGGGTTAAACTGGAACTTAGTGTTGATTAATTTACAGCGTTGCTTAATTAACATTTCCAAAAATGTTAAATTAACTCTAGAAGATTTGATATGATTAATTTACAGCGTTGCTTAATTAACATTTCCAAAAATGTTAAATTAACTCTAGAACAGATTTGACGCTTATAAACCCTGAGAAAATGTTAAAACTGATTCTGATTCTGATTCAAACTCCCATGAGAGAAAAAACAGTTTGAACCAGTTTTGTACATAATTTGATCTCAAATGAACTAAAATAAAGCTTAAAAATAAAATGTTAAATTGGGATAATTCATTTCCATTCAAAACATCAATATAACTCTTGATTTTGGGGTTAAACGGGAACTTAGTGTTGCTTAATTAACATTTCCAAAAATGTTAAATTAACAGATTTGACGCTTATAAACCCAGAGAAAATGTTAAAACTGATTCTGTAAACTCCGCTTTTTGTTGTGTACAATTGTTCAAGGTGCATTATGTTACTTCTCTGGGTCCATCAAATGCTTTTGTGCAACTTTTCTGTTCTGTTTTCTGTTGTTTTTGTTGCTTTTTTCCTCTCTTGGATTAAAATTTTTTGGGGGTTTTTGTGGTTTTTTGTGCCTACTGTTGTATACTGTATGATATAGGCTTGCACTGATGTCCTATTGAAACTGGAAGCATTACATCATTGCTTTACAACGCCATTGTCTTAAATCTCAGTTTGAACGGGCGACCTCAACGCATTATGTCTGCAGGACCAAACAATTTATAACGGTCGCCTAAACAAAGCGTATGCCGTCTACATTCTGCTTATAGTGACTTTTCCTCGCAAAAGCCTCACCTCTGCCATCCCTGAGAGACATCCTGCAGCAACCTCACCGCCTCCAGCATGTTTTGACAGCCCAAAGAAAAACAGAGTCGGAATGAACTCGGCGTAAAGGTCAACAAGTTTTATAAATACTAGTAAATGGGAATCTAATATTACATGGAGACACTGGCAGCTCCATCTGACCTATAGAGCCAGAGATATTTTTATTCAAAGAGATGGTTTTACCTCTATAGGGTATTAACGCATAACAGGTTTAGACCAGCGTGTTACCTTTTATTGTTTTTAAAATATTAAAAATGACATATTAACATCCCCCCTCCATTTGCTCTCCAAGATAAGTCACTTCTCCTTCTAATGAAATTACTACACATTGCATCAGGTTTGTCAGGTTGCACTGTATTGTTTTGTATGTTGGTTTTGTATATTTATATTTGTGGATGATGCAGGATTGTGGGCCGAGAATTGCGCTGAATCATACATCTAACTAAGAAGGGTTTGAATAGAGCCCAGGAGAAATTGGTAATTACTGAAACAAGCAACTCTGGCAAATGCACCTCAGACTTTTTAATAATCCTTATTACTGACTAACAATCATATAAAAAGACTAAGCACAAACTTCATGTGTTTTCTGCTGCGGCCCCACAGCAGTAGAACCAGTTTCCATTAGAGATTGTACCTGTTTTTAAATCACTCTTAAAAATGTACCTTCTTGCACATGCACATGCACATTTCTTGTTGTTTTCTACGTTTTTAGTCGTTGTATTGTGTTTGTATTGTGCGTTGTGTTGTACTGCCATTGTCCTTGTCTACTATGTGCAGCACTTTGGTCAGCTATAAAGGTTTTAAAGTGCTTTATAAAAAAAAAAAATTATGTGGTATGGTATTAAACTGGCATTGGTAACTACTTTATATTACATAAAAAAGGAAAAAGATCTAGAGATATCACTTGAAACACTGAAACCTTTTTCTGTAGTTTACTTGCATAAATATAAGAAGAAAAATAAAAGTTTACATTACAAATTACAAGTTTTTTTTATTATGTTTGTATATATATATATTGTGAATAGTACCACTGACAAGTCCAGCCAGTTCCAAAGACTCAAGAAAGGCAGTTGAATTTCAATGTTAAGTTTGTAAAGTACATTTACTGTCTGACCCTTCCACTCAGTGTAATCTAATCTAATTTAATCCTAATCTGCATGTGGTACACTCACAGGGGTTTGTTTAATCCTGTTCTAACTGCAGTAAATGCTGTAGTCTGGGCTAATCCACTCAGTCTGGTGACACATACAAGTACAACACCAGCAGCTCTGGGCACCGTCAGAACCATCTGCCTGCCTTAAACATACTTAGAGGAAAATGACTATCAATGCCATTACTACCATTACTACTACTACTACTACTACTACTACTACTGCTACTGCTACTGCTACTGCTACTGCTACTACTACTACTACTACTACTACTACTACTACTACTACTACCTGTAATCTTTCTGGGGCTAGATAGATATAGATATAGATATATAGACAGATAGATATATAGATAGATAGATAGATATATTTTGTATATATTTTAGTATATAAGTATATATAAGATAAACTTTGAAAATGTGCTAACATTTTTATCAAATGTTATCTTTTTATGTATGATTTATCTATATATGTTTATATGTAAAAGACTCAAATGATAACTTTATTAAAAAGTGTATTATCACTTTTGTACTACCACTACTACTACTACTTCTACTCCCAAAACAATCACTCACTTTACAAATGACCAGACATTTACCCAACTGTTTACCCACCATAACACCCAGTACTACTACTACCACTGCTACTACCACCACTACTATTACTACTACTCCTCCCATTATAATCAATCACTTTTTAAATGACCATTTATTTAAACACCCACAATTTTTGAATATTGTTTTTTCGCTCTAACCTCCAAGCCTCGGGGAGAAGGACAATAATCTCATATTTTTCTCATTTTACTACACTGTGGGCTCCCCATTTCATTACGAGCACATAAAATCAAACACACTCTAGTAAACATAAAACAGTCTCCCAAGGTACATGTGCATCTCCATCTCCATTATGACCCATCCCACTAAGTATTCATTATTTACAGCTATGGGGAGTAGAGTCGCCCAAGTACGCTGCAGTCTTTAATGGCAGGCCACCGGGCAGATGACTGATGGGAGTTAAAGTGCTGTTTTGTGCTGATGTTGTTGACTGTGTTTAGAAAGTAAACCCACAAATGGCAAAAACTTTCTTATCACTAAAACACGCCCGATTGAATAAACCTTTAAAAAGTGAATCTCCAAAGTGCAATTTTGTGTGGGTAAATATGTGATTTACATAATGATGCAGTTTCTCATGGTGTAATTCACAAATTAAAGTTTATAAGCACTTTTCACAACTCACTAGAGCAGAGTTTTGTCATGACAATAAAGCTAACAACAACTAGGATGCTAATCTGCCCATACTAATTATCGGGTAATGAAACAGCTTTACAATATAAATTTGACACATTTTGATCTAATGCATGAGAATAAGAACTCTGCTTAATAGTAGGCTACAAGATTTGGATTAGAAAGACATATATTTGGGATTATATATATTTGGGACTGCATCATATACTTAGGAAATTTGACAAAAAGGTACTTATTACGGTACTTGCATTAGCCAATACAATATAAAAAGTTAATGTATTGTATATTCTCCCTATAGCGAAGTTTTTCCTTTGTAATCCGGTCGTCCAGGGACCCAGATGTTGAGCGAGGTTTGACCAGGACCATTTTCGCTGTCGGAAACTGGAGTATTGTAATTGGAGGCAGCCCCACAAGACACAAGGATAGCATGCAAACTCCACACAAAAAGGTCCAACACAGCCCGAGAAACAAAACTTCCTGCTCTAAGGCATTAAGTATCAGAATGAGCTATAAAACACACTTCTCTCAGGACAATGGCAACTTCTTTTGGAAGGAACAGAAGGTTGAACTGTGTCAAAAGTTTATAGAGAGGTCTGAACAGGACTGGCCTAAATATCTCTCTGGAAGAAGCAGCTAACTATACTGAAACTTCCAGACCCTATAGTTAGTAAGGATTAGTAGTTAAGTCCATTGAACTTCTCCAAGGTCTCCAAACATCTACAAGTATTGACTGCAGACACTCCTTCTTTTGCTATGGAGCCTACCTGGACAACTGAGGGTTTACATACAAAACAACTACAGTTTTGTATCATGCATTTGCATATTTAGGGAGAATTGTCGTGTGAAAGTGTGGATGGCGTAGGTTTATGGACTGAGCTTTGTACAAACTCTTATAGCTAACCATAAAGAGGGTTCAAAAGGGCCTTGCTACAGAGGCTACCGAAACATATATGGATGATGTCTAAAATTTCTTCAGATTCAGATTCAAGATTTGCATAATAGCCCTATTTTAAGTGTATTTTGTTGTCAGATAAATCAAACTGACAGCAAAATACAAAGACTATTGGGGAATCTACTGTATACGGCCCAGTGTGTCTATGTCTATGTATTTATGTCAATGTGTGGGAAAAAGTAGCGCAGGAAAGTCAAAGTATTTTTATGTTTTATCCAAAATGCTAAAATATTCTATCTGTTTTTCCATTGCAAACACCACGTCACAATTTCACCCCAACCTGCTCTGAACATCTCCTCTTCAGCCGATGCACAAACTCGAGTCGCATCATTAATCAGCGCTGACAGGCCTGCAGAACGGCACCTGCCGCCTCTCCCGCACACACACCCTCGCCGTCATCAGCGTCGGTTTATTTTATTTCCCGTTCACCGTGTTGATCCAAACGTGGCGCTTAATTGAGGAGCCCAAGCTGCTATTCCAATGAAAATATCTCCACGCTAAAACAAAGGGCCTTTCAGCGCGTCCCTGCCTCACCGCGGGGAGGGAGCACGAGCGAAAATTAATACAGCGACAGATCTGTTGGACAAATACATGATGATAATATGATCATCTGGCGTCTTTGTTACTAAACTATTATACACGCGCCAGGCATCGGCCGTCCACGCCAGTTTTAGTACGAAACTGAGAGGCATGACTGAATGGGAATGAATGAAAGTGACGCGGATTCTGTGCGGTTTTGACGACTAATAGCGACGCGTTAGATTTATTGTATAATAATGGGCTTTAAAAATGCACTCAATTTTCTCTCTGGCCACAAACAAACAATCTGGTTAAAAACAGCTCTACTAAACAAACAGCTTACTGCATTTAAAATATTGCTTACATACTCGTTTGAGCAGGTATTGATATTAAAAGAAAGTCACAAAAGAGGACAAAAATAAATCAAATCAAATAAAAAAA
>KN499089.1:11769-30371 GCA_000787155.1 Scartelaos histophorus | reverse complement strand
CAAATTTTTTTGGCAGCGGATGAGCGTGCATTGTGTTTTACCTCCTGATTGGCTAAGGGAGAACCTGTGCATTGTGTTTTGTGTCCTGATTGTTTGTCAATCAGTCTCCTCTGTGCTGGGTCTCCTGTACAGAATTTTTTTTGGGGGGGAGCGCACAACTCACCCCTCTAGATCACTGCTGTGGAGCGGGGCACAGTAGCGCTCTGCGCTACACTGCCCGCTAGATCACTACTGAAACTTTGAGAGCGTTTTAACAAGAGAGAAATGTGAGAAAATGTTCATTCCTGTCTGAGAAGTGTGTGATGAGGGGTTTTAAAACATATATAATAATTGTAAAAAATAAAGCTGACGACTTCGTGGGTTTCACCTATTGGGGGTTACTTTTGGAACGTAACCCCCCCAATAAACGAGTGACCACTGTACATTAGAGGAGTTTTGAGCTACTCTACAGCAGGGTTGCTAGTGTGATGTCATGATTTCAAACCAGGAAGTAAAATTTTAAACCTAAAGAAATGGCCAAACTGGCAAAGAATCTTAAATCTAACGATGCTTACTGAATTTCAACATTATATTGTATGCTATATTTTATGATAACAATTACTTACTATAAACATTTCTTACTTTTTTATATCTTAAAACAACCTAACTGTTTTGGGATGCTAATTCTGTCCACATTTTTTGCAGCTAGACTCACAGTCAGTCGTTGAAATTGTTAAACGTTAAAACAGACCTATCTGCAAAATGGACTTTGCAGCGTTTACCATATTATCGTTGTTTCCCTGTTTGAGTCATATTTTTTCTGGTAGCGTTCAGTTTTCAGTTATAACTAGTTCTGTTACTGCATAACTAAAAAAGTAATCTAATCAGACTTACACTAAGACAAACTTTATTGCTCCACAAGGGAAATTACTTCGACACAGTTTACTCTTTGATACAATATAATAACAAAGAGTAAACAAAACAAAAGCAAAGATAAAAATGCTAATCTAAAAAATAAAGAAAATAAGAAATAAGAGATAAGCATCAACTAAAGCCGGGCGTACACTGTGATATTTTGGATCGTTTCACTCAGCTCCAGCTCAAACTGTACGACCAAATCTCAGGGTTTAAAAGTTCACAGCTACTTCGAACTACTTCAGTGTGAAACCCTCAGGACTGGCGACTGGATTTCAACCAGGTTTGATATTCTTGGACCTACGATTGCCGATCTGGAGATGGTCATGAGGTATTAATCGGTTCTCGCTACCCCCTGTTTACTACACGAAGCACGACACGCGATTTAGTCAAAAATTGGCTCAAAACGGGCCAAAAAGCACACAGTTAATTCCCGGCTTGAGGTGTAATAATATAAATGTATATGTACAAGTCAAAATAAAATTGAAAAATAAGTAATAAAAAACTCAAAAAAATGTTAAAAGCTACGTTAAAACAAAAAAGCTATGTAGAAGAGACAGTTATCGCGTACTTAGTTATTGCCCCATGCTGTGCTCTTGTATTCAAGACACCATTATTCTGGTCCAAACGGAAACTAATCTTCTGCTTAGACGTACCATAAAGGGAAATCATCGCCTCAATTTTTCAACCGGGATGTCATTTAGATGAATGTTACGATTTAAAATGTCTAAATGATAACATAATGATCCATGGGTGCCGTAGATTAGAACTACAGAGCACACACCAGCACGATATGTCGGCTTTATTCACCAAGAGCCATGAGACCCTAGAATGCAGGATTTCTCAAACATCTGCCAAATAAACAAAAGAAAACGACTTCGAAACAAAACAAATAATCACTCAAAAGTTGATACTGCGCAATCCGTCTCCGTCAATCACCCTCTGGTGTCCCTCTCCCAACCCTCCTCCACCTCTCATCATCCCTCATCCATCTACATTCCTTCTTTTCCGTTTTTCGCTACTTTTTGCTAATTAAAAGATCACTTGGTTTCCAGCTTTCCGACCATTCGTCTTCATATTCTAGCGTTCCGAACGGTCCGTCTTCTCATTACTCTCTTCCGCCGACGCTGTCAAACTTCTCCGTATCCATCATCTATCCTGCTTTGTATTCTGGAACTTTCGAATCCCTTCATCATCCGTAATATATTGTGTTCGCTATGGATCCGTCTGCGCGGCTCTCGCTAGCGGCTAACGCGGAAGCGCCGCGAGCTAGCTCTCACGCGGCGAGTTGGAGGAGGCATGGAAATTGGGTTGGCAGTTAGCTCCCACGCACTGTTTGACTAAAGCCTAATGGAGAAAGAGTTGAATTACGCTTAAAACAAATGTTGAATTTCTTTGTGAAGTGTCGAAATGTGTTACCGTTAATGAGAAATTACAAGTTCCTCACAGGTTTTAAAGAGGGAGTATTATATAGGTCTGTGGGGTATTAACTGCTAACACATCACACATTTAGATCACCATGTTACCTTTTATTGTTTTGAAAATGCTCTGTTCTAAGTCTTCCCTACCTTTGCTGTCTGTGCTATTCACTCCCCCTTCAGAGCACTATCGCAGCACAATCAGTGTGCATCTATAGCTAATCAATCAACTGCACAAACATACATATAATATTTATCAAAAATCAAGGCAATCTAAGTCCTCATTCAGACCAGGATGTCCACATGCTCTTAATTTATGAGTCCAGAAAGCTTCTCTTTGATTTAATTTTTGAAATCTATCCCATAGACTGAATCTAAGTTCTCCAGGAGGCTCCTTCTGACCCTAACTCCAACTGACTTACATTAGGATCTTGTCGCTCTTCTCTCTGTACCTGCTGCTGTGGCCTCATCATTTCATCATCAGTCTTAAAATGTTTGTGCTTTCCTGCTCTACATTTTTTTCCCCAATATTTTTCCTGTCAAAAACTATTCCCTTCCTATTCACAACATAGAACCTGGGTCTAAATTTACTCCTGGAACCGTGAACATCACAAGCCTCATTTCTCCAGCACTGAACACTATGGGTGATGTCACACTCACTTAGTCCACTTCTTTTATGCAGTCTATGGTCCCCAGCTGTTGCCAGTGGTTTCACATAAAATGTGTGGACTATTTCATCTGAGGGATTTTGATTCAGTCTGGAGTCTTGCATTGGTTTGCTAAAAGATTTTTCCATTGCTAAAATAAATACTGAACATATGCATTCTTTTTAAAAGCATAGCACACTCAGATGTCCGTAAGCTTTTTTTTTTTTTTAATGTTTCAGTGAAAAGCCTTTGCCAAGTCTGCCCTACTCTGGAACATTTCAAGCAAAAAAATACTAAGAGTGAGACAGAGTGCGGGAGTCTTGAAAACATTATCAGCTAAGTGCCTTTCCTCCAACACACCTGTCGCCCAGTCAAGTGTGCAGACTCTGCACAGAAACAAGCAAAGAAAAATATCATCATATCATCACTGAGACATGCAATAGCTGACAGAAAACCTTTATACTGCAACTTTAAGCCCATGTGTGCATTGTTTTCTGTTTGGGTGATGCTCAGTAGAACAGGTCAATTGTGACAAACTTATGTGGTCGGCGTGTCATAAACTGTATAGAAAAGTGAACTAAAGGAGTGTGACGTCAATTTGGCTCCAGCAAATAAAGCTCATCGAGGCTAGCAGTCATGTAGAGCGTGTTAATGTGAACATTTTATGACCAAAATTGAGGCTGACAGCAGCAGTTACAGAGAGAGGGGCAGCAGTTTTTCAATAGAAAGTGAACTGATGCCAGAACTGATGAAGCCGGAGCCTTAACCTTTACAAGAGGAAGACAAATTTTGCTTAACATGGAACATGTTTTGCAAAACATGATTTTTGTCTAACTAATGTTGCTTGAGTTAATTTTAACGTAACATTTTTAGAGTTGTTGTAATTTTTCCAATACCAAAATAAATGTAACACCTTAGCTGTATTGTAAGATTCCAAATGTTCAATGTTAGTTTCTGAGACACTTCCAACAGCCGTCCTTGTTTTCCATCTTTGTCGTTTTGTAGTTGGGCTGTTTCACACAGATTTCCCACACTCGGGTGGATTTGTGGGGACTTGGCCGGGGACTTTGAACAAATAGTGAGATTTGGGGTAAGCCTCAGAGCGGCGCATGTGTGATTCCAGGATTTTTAAACATGTAAATATGGAGAGCTGTGTCGGTCCGTCTGCGCTGGTTCAGACTGCATGCTTTTCTAAACTTATTTTAAGAATTTCACATTTTTTTCATCTCTTTGAAACCAGTGGTGCAGCTATTCACTCATTCACACACATTCATACACCAGTGGACACAGACACAACAACAGCATTCAGCTGGAATTGCATCGTCAACCTGTGGGTCCGTGGATCTCACTACTTAGCCAATGATGTTTATGACGAGAGCAGGCTTCCAACCACCAATCTTTAGATCAGTCTCTAGAGTACAGAGTACACAACCACACATGTCTCTATTTAGCTATTCCGAAACATCTTTGAAACATCTGAAACATCTTTTTTTTTGAGAGTTGCTCCTATTCCGAAACATCTTTGAAACATCTGAGAGTTGCTATAGTGTACCCAGGCTGTTCTTCAATGTTTAATGTTAGCTATTCGATATTTTCCTGAAGGCTGGTCTATGCTTTTTTTAAAATGCATTTTCCCACTATCTGATCTCCTCTGAGACCAAAGTATTCTCTGATCAAGTGCCCAAACATCTTATGATATATGGAGCACAAAGTCTAAATGGTCCTCTCATTCATATCATCCATGTCGGAAAAGCAGAATGTTTGAAAACTACTGCTACTCCAACAAAACAAAATAACAAAACAAAACAAAAATGTTGAAGTTGTGGCGCGCTTGAAAAATTATGACTTCAGTTGGAATAGCAGCATGGAACAAACTGAAACTGATATTGGGAGATTGTGGTTTATAAGAACTGACTCCTAAGCCAGATGAATAGTTAAGTGAAAGAAGTTTAATAACATCAGCATGTTCCATGTTGCATCTCCGCAGTGGCTCAGGGAGGCCCAGAAAAAAGAGACCATCAGACCATATTTATAGTTTTATGATAATGAGTGGAATGGGTGGATGTGCACATGGACCCTTGGTGCAGAGAATGTACATTTCATGTAAAAGTATATACAGGAAACTCAGAGGCAGCTGTATGTGCTCTAATAGGTCAGGGAGTATGTAGATGTCAGATGTACATCACTTGAACTAAAACAAACTTCTATAGACACTGAAGCTCCAGTACAGAACATACAAACACACTGTTATAAACTACATCTGGATAAGGAGCATGGAAAGATTTCATGATTACAGAAACAACAGTTGAGTTTTTACAAATTAAACAATAGCTTCATGGACAGAACTTTCCAGAGATTGGAACTGTATATGTTTTTCTTTTGTTGCTCATTGTCAAAACTGCACCACTGCAGCTCATGACATCATGACCAGTACTGTTTTTAGCCAATAGCAACACTGAAGTATCAGTTGTTTTACAAAACAGTTTCCCTAAAAATGTATCTTCTCGTAGCTTCAAGCCTGTAGCATTAGCTACACTTCCGTCTCAAATCAGGCACTAATCTCAGTTGTGACACTGTTAGCGCCTGTGCCGTGTTTGTGTTTTCTCTTCTCATTACCCGAATTAGCTGTTAGCATGGGGCGGCGGGACAGTGCTAGGCATTCTGTTTCCTCCTCATTGGACTGCATTGGCAGAGGACGCTAACAGCGCTAAGGTTTCTCCAGTCATGTGGCATTAGCCGTGTGGGGTTCGGGCCTTCTCTTCACATTAGCATGAGTGACAGCGCTCGCTGGTGGAGCTGAGCCCAGCGCTAGCACCACTCTTGTGTGTGTGTGTCACAACATTCACATCCAGAGACGAGCGGACATGATTCTACTGACAATGGAGCAGACTGACTGAAGAGTCTCTGCTGTTTTTCCATTAGATGAGAGATTACACCTTTCATTACCGCTAATAAACATGAACAAAGACTTCATTCATTATGAACATACTCTGACTGAAAAACGAATTATTGAATTGCACTGCCATTATCATTTTGTAGTTCTTATTGATACTTACTGATGCCCGGGGGTGTGATGCTAATTGAAAGTACTGCTATGTCTGAAGCTCTGTTAAGTCGGGCGTACACTCTGCAATATTTTTGATCGTTTCACTCAGTCCCAACTCAGACTGTAAGAACAAATCACAGGGTTTAAAAGTTCACAGCTCAAACTCATTCATGTTCTCACACTGTACAACTATAGTGCAAAACGCTCACAAGAGATGACTGCATTTCAAACAGGTTTGATATTCTTACAATTGTCAATCAGGAGATGATATTAATCAGTTCTCATTACCCCATGTTGACGACACGAAGCACAGCACACGATTAAGACAAAACTGATCCCACTAAACAGTTGTACAAGTGAAAAATCATCTCAAAAAGGCCAAAAAACACAGTATACACCCGACTTTACTCAAATTAGACATTGGAGTTTTGTTTTAATAAAATCTGACCATTAAAACACTTCAAAAAGGCTTGGCCAAAATGTAAGATCTAGCAGATAAACCATAAATCTGAATAACCTGATATATGTTTTAAAATCTTGGTCAGATCAGAGAAATTTAAGTCATTTTCTGATAGATTTCATTGTTTACATCTGACATACTTTCCCTCATACTTTTTTAGACAAGCTTATTGGTTATAGGTTATTTTGACTGTTCTGCAGCTCAGGCACTTTTCTCAGACATGGTCACAAAATGCAATGTCATCAGTCATTTGTTCTGGAGTCTTCCATAGTGTAGAGCCCTGAGCACCTGCTCTGTGAAGAGTTTAACATCCTTACTTATGGCTTCTGAGGACGCCAGAACCCAGAGAGCTCGGACCTCCTTTATCTCTGAAACCTTAACTATGATGAATGATCTCTTATAGCTTGGATCAGTCATGTGAAATGCAGTTAGACAGCGGTTCTTTTTTTTTTTTTCTTGCCTATCTTTAACGGAATGTACAGTATGTCTGCATTATTGAGCTAAGCTTAAGATGTGGTTTAGTGCATTATTGAATTGTGTTGTAAGCTGAAAGTAGTGCAAAATGTTTCAAAGGTAGTCATTAGGGTGGTCAAAAAATTAGTTTTTTAGATTCTCTCGATTCGAACCCTGGATTTGGTTCCATATCTAGCCAAAATATTTGGGTTCAAATTTTCCATCCCTCCACCCTCTTCCTCTTATCTGCCTGTGGGTCGCGGGGGCATCAGTCTAAGCAGGGACTCCCAGACTTCCTTCACCCCGGCCACTTCCTCCAGCTCCTCCGGGGGAACCTCGAGGCGTTCCCAGGCCAGCCGGGCCACCTAGTCCCTCCAGTGTGTCCTAGGTCTTCCCCGGGGCCTCCTCCTGGTGGAACATGCCCGGAACACCTCCCGAGGGAGGCGTCCAGGAGGCATCCGGACCAGATGCCTGAGCCACCTCAGCTGACTCCTCTCGACGTGGAGGAGCAGCGGCTCTACTCCGAGCTCCTTTCCCATGTTACTGAGCTCCTCCCCCTGTCTCTAAGGGAGCGCCCAGCCACCCTGCGGAGGAAGCTCATTTTGACCGTTTGTATCTGTGATCTCGTCCTTTCAGTCACTACCCAGAGCTCATGACCATAGGTGAGGGGTGGTAAATTGAGAGCTTTGTGTTTCGGCTCAGCTCCCTCTTCACCACAACAGTCCAATACAGCGACTGCATCACTGCACCTGTCCACCTGTCAATCTCCGTCCTCCCCTCACTCGTGAACAAGACCCTGAGATACTTGAAGGAGTGGAGGTTCAAATTTTCTGCAAATGAATTCATATTAAATTGTCCTATACTATAACATAGCAAACCACATAATTAAGATGTATTCAAAATATGTATCATTTTATTCCGCAAACACAAACTTAAACTTGTATAAAAATTACTTAAAAAGTTTATGAAAGTTTCTCAGAAAGTTCATAAAGTCCATAAAAGTGAGTTGAAAACGCAAAACGAGTCACTTTACAGGAAACTTCATGCAGCTTGTGCAACCTCTAAAAGATTCCCTTTTTCTTCCAAATTTCTTCCTAAATCATCTTTTGGAGCTAAAACCAAATGCAGGGTCCTAATCAAGGTTATTTGAAACTTTATTCTTTGCCAGTCTTTATGGAGCACCCTAGTAGTCATCTCCAAACACACAGTCCAGAAATTATGACCAGGTATTAAAAAATAAAAAAAATCTCAGTCACAAACCTCACAAAAGACAAAACATCAAACCGCAATTGAATTTGATTTCGGAGCCATCTCAGCCTACTGTAAGTGACTTGGCTCGTGCGCTGAAGTATATTACAGGCTGTGATCTTGGAAACTGCGTATGTTGGAGAAGTCATCTGACGCACATCTGCAGTGACGCACGAGGCAGATCAATGCATGGAGGAGAGCCTGGAGAAAGGAAGCTGAGGTCTTATTTAGCCGTGTGTGTTTGTGTGAGTGTGGGTGTGTGTGTGTGTGTGGGAGGAGGGCCCTTGGTTTACAATCAGGCTGGTTGTTCTGGGCCCCGGGCTTATCAGGGCTCCATTGTGCTCCGGAGCAATCATAGATCCATCCTGTGTGTACTCCAAGTGAGAGGGGGAAGAGACAATGGACAAGGGGACGGTCTGTTTGGCACCAACACTATGCAGCTTCATTTGGGTAAAAGAGCGACAGATGTAAAGCAGGCCTATTCTGCAAAATGGACTTTTCAGACCTTTGAAACCATCTTACAGTTGTTTGCGCTCGCCATGTCCTCACCGGAAGTTGTATTTGGATGATTTGTGCATGTTTAATTGCTTATTTTCAAAGAGTTATTTATTGTTTTCACCGTACATCCACTGCTCTGTGCTTACTTTCCTCTCCAGTTTGCTTTTCTTCATTTGTGATACGGCAGATTTTCATTTAGTGGTAGTGGTCAGAGGTCCAGACTCTTTGTTGTGATCAGTTGTTTCATTTTTTAAGCCATTATGGATGAATATTGGGATTTAAAATGTCTTAGTTTTAATATAATGATTCACGGGTATCATAGATTATAACTTTTGAACAAACACAACCACAGTAGGTCATATATTATTTGACACTTGTCTCTTGCGACCTTTTTTGCTACTTATTTAGAATTTATTATTACCATTTTACTCTTTGTTATTATACTATATTGTGATGTGGGAGCTACTGCGTGCAAATAATTTTCCTTGTGGATCAATAAAGTTTGCCTACAGCAGTATTTGCCTGATTTTGGCTGCGTTACCCAACGTTTTGTCTTCGTCGGCGATTTTGAAGCCACTGTGTGTGGAGTCAGTGTGAGATGGTAACCATCAAACATCAGCAATGCGATGGAAACAGCTGATAAAACAGAGCGTCATAGTGATGTGGAGTGATGAACACAGAGACGCAAGATACAAACTCAGAAAATAGCAAAATAATGAGAAGACTGTATTCCTCACCTCTTGTAAAGTGGTAAATTTAGAGTGCATCATCTCATCCACATTATCCATAGAACATGTCCTCCATAAATAATGACATCCAGTCCACAAAAGAGCGCCATTAATCCAGTTTGAGACTTTCTTTCTTTGAAATTAAAAAGTCTATTTGCATCCACACAGTGCACAGATCGAGGTGAAGCTGCAGATTAGTGATAGTGACTCTACTTCCTGTGGAATTTATCTCCAATCTTTTATGTTTTAAAAATCTTGTATCTGAAATATTGCACCACATTTCACACATAATAATAACACACTTGACTTGACTTGACCATGACCATAGGTCAAGTCACAACCTCTGGTCATGAGCTTTGGGTAATGACCGAAAGGACAAGATCGTGGATACAAGGGGTCGAAATGAGCTTCCTCCGCAGGGTGGCAGGGCGCTCCCTTAGAGATAGGCTGCCTCCTGGGCACCTTCCTCGGGAGGTGTTTCCCTTCCCACTGGAAGGAGGCCCTGGGGAAGACACGCTGGAGGGACTAGGTTGCCCGGGAACGCAATGAAATAATGGTCAGATGGAATGTCAAATATTAATTAGTTGGTCATAATACCTTTTGATACATACTCGTGTACTGTATCTATATTTCTGTATATGCAGACGTACGTCTCTTATAAATTCTGCCTTTTTATTTTTGCATAATTTTGACATTCCACAACACCCCAAAACAGCAGGTAGCCTGTACATGTACATTATTCTTACAAGGTAATGACATTTTAATCACATTTAATCACATACACACCCTAAAGGAATACCAAAGATATTTTAATAGGTGTGACACCTTAATTCTTAAGAACTTTCCAGACTTGTCAGTATGAGATACCAAAGTTCTTGAAAAATGTGTCTGTAATTGTTTTTTGAGTTAGTTTCTCCAAAGGTAAAAATTTTGACAACTGACTCTTAAATGAAAGGACAAGATCATGGATACAAGTGGTCGAAATGAGCTTCCTCCGCAGGGTGGCTGGGCGCTCCCTTAGAGATAGGGTGCCTCCTGGGCACCTTCCTCGGGAGGTGTTTCCCTTCCCACTGGAAGGAGGCCCTGGGGAAGACACGCTGGAGGGACTAGGTTGCCCGGGAACGCAATGAAATAATGGTCAGATGGAATGTCAAATATTAATTAGTTGGTCATAATACCTTTTGATACATACTCGTGTACTGTATCTATATTTCTGTATATGCAGACGTACGTCTCTTATAAATTCTGCCTTTTTATTCTGGCATAATTTTGACATTCCACAACACCCCAAAACAGCAGGTAGCTTGTACATGTACATTATTCTTACAAGGTAATGACATTTTAATCACATTTAATCACATACACACCCTAAAGGAATACCAAAGATATTTTAATAGGTGTGACACCTTAATTCTTAAGAACTTTCCAGACTTGTCAGTATGAGATACCAAAGTTCTTGAAAAATGTGTCTGTAATTGTTTTTTGAGTTAGTTTCTCCAAAGGTAAAAATTTTGACAACTGACTCTTAAATAGCCTAAATGTTGGAGGTAAATCATCTTTCTAAAGCAGTAGTATGCATTTCTTTGCAACATATGTCATAGTAATCAGTATTCTACATTTCTTCCTATCTATCTACCTATCTTTAAGGATGGACTCACTGATGTCTTATTCCACAGTATAGGTTACATTACATCAAACTGCAGAACATAACATTATTAATTTATTATGAATTCTGTCTAAATTCTATCTCTTGTCAACTCTTGGATGTATATGTATCATCCACTTTATCTGTAGGTCACCATAAATCAAGTTTGAACCAGTGATTTTCTGGTTGGCGGTTAAACGCTCGACCCACATGCCAGTCCCACATTGGCTTAGTTGCAGCAGGTACAGTGCTGCTGTAGTTATTATGCTCCAGTATCAGGTTGGGCCATCATTTTTGTAAAATTTCAGTTAAAAAATAATTTTTATTGGATTTTTCTGGACACTGAAACTGCCAATCTCCAAAAGCAAGGTTTATTAAGCGTTTTGCTCAACAACAAAACAATATGAAGGGCATCTTGGATTGAACCTCTGTTCTTTAGATTTCTGTTTAATACTCTTTTTTTAGAATCTCCAATATTTCATCCAAGATGAAATATCCATTTCATCATGTAACTTTTGTAGTATTTCTCGTGCATAAATCCAAAATTTTAGATTTCTGTTTAATACTCTTTTTTTTAGAATCTCCAAATCTCATGTAACTTTTGTAGTATTTTGAAGCATAAATAAAAAACCAGTAGTATGCATTTCTTTGCAACATATGTCATAGTAATCAGTATTCTACATTTCTTCCTATCTATCTACCTATCTTTAAGGATGGACTCACTGATGTCTTATTCCACAGTATAGGTTACATTACATCAAACTGCAGAACATAACATTATTAATTTATTATGAATTCTGTCTAAATTCTATCTCTTGTCAACTCTTGGATGTATATGTATCATCCACTTTATCTGTAGGTCACCATAAATCAAGTTTGAACCAGTGATTTTCTGGTTGGCGGTTAAACGCTCGACCCACATGCCAGTCCCACATTGGCTTAGTTGCAGCAGGTACAGTGCTGCTGTAGTTATTATGCTCCAGTATCAGGTTGGGCCATCATTTTTGTAAAATTTCAGTTAAAAAATAATTTTTATTGGATTTTTCTGGACACTGAAACTGCCAATCTCCAAAAGCAAGGTTTATTAAGCGTTTTGCTCAACAACAAAACAATATGAAGGGCATCTTGGATTGAACCTCTGTTCTTTAGATTTCTGTTTAATACTCTTTTTTTAGAATCTCCAATATTTCATCCAAGATGAAATATCCATTTCATCATGTAACTTTTGTAGTATTTCTCGTGCATAAATCCAAAATAAAGAAAATATGGCCAAGTTTAGCTTTTTATTTTAATCCAATGGAATTTTTTTGCATGTATTAAATGTCAAAATGAAATGTTCTATGTAAAAATATCCCAAAGTTCCATGCTTTATTAAATATTAGATAAAGCAAGTTGTGACAAAAAGTGGAACATTAACAAGGAGTTTCCTGAATTCCTTACATGTACAATTACCCTCATCACGACTTACAAGGTAATGACATTTTAATCACATTTAATCACATACACACCCTAAAGGAATACCAAAGATATTTTAATAGGTGTGACACCTTAATTCTTAAGAAGTTTCCAGACTTGTCAGTATGTCAGTATTGGATTTTTCTGGACACTGAAACTGCCAATCTCCAAAAGCAAGGTTTATTAAGCGTTTTGCTCAACAACAAAACAATATGAAGGGCATCTTGGATTGAACCTCTGTCCTTTAGATTTCTGTTTAATACTCTTTTTTTAGAATCTCCAATATTTCATCCAAGATGAAATATCCATTTCATCATGTAACTTGTGTAGTATTTCTCGTGCATAAATCCAAAATAAAGAAAATATGGCCAAGTTTAGCTTTTTATTTTAATCCAATGGAATTTGTGCATGTATTTCCAATGGAATTTGTTTGCATGTATTAAATGTCAAAATGAAATGTTCTATGTAAGAATATCCCAAAGTTCCATGCTTTATTAAATATTAGATAAAGCAAGTTGTGACAAAAAGTGGAACATTAACAAGGAGTTTCCTGAATTCCTTACATGTACAATTACCCTCATCACGACCAAAACATTTTCAAGTTGGAGCTCTCATAATTGCCAACTTGACGTGCGACGGTGGCAGATCTGGAGGTAAGCTGTAGACAGGTATAATGTCCACGGAGTGATGTTAGCAGAGCGGACGGGGCTGGGCTAGCGTAAGGGACACCAATCAACAGCTCCTGATTGCCTCGGGGGTCCCGCAGGAGGGATCGATTGGCTGGATTGGTGAGGCACGCTGGAGGATAACAGCTTTCGACACTCCAATACAAAGAAGTGTCATATCCTTCATGTAGTACCTCCACCCCAACCCTCAGGGACCCTCACGCAACCAGCCCGGACGGCGGAGAAGATGGACGCTTCGGAGATTAGACGAGGTTCTGTGTAGGCCCTGTGCACCGTGGCGAAGCTAGCTAGCTCACTGTGGCCTGTGCTAATTCTAATTTCTATTTAAAGAGATGGTATTTTACCACATATAACTTCAGATCACCGTGTCACCATTACGGTTTTGAAAATGCCGGAAACAACGTATTAACTCGCTTTAGAAGGTTCGTTTCCATTTTTAATGTTCCTTTGCTCTCCACCTAAGTCACTCCCCATTCAGAGCGCTATCACAATTAGCGCGTGTGTCCTGATAATAAAACTACCGCAAGTCACGTCAGGTTTGTCAAGTTGCCGTGTACAGTTTTGCATCGTATTTTTTTGTATATTTATAGAGAATTGTCGTGCGGGAGCGTGGGTGATGTAAGCTTGAGGGCGGAGCCTTGTACAGTATCGTACTACAAACCGAAAGAAGGGTTCAGATAGGGCTGGGGAGAAACTGCTAACTTAATGAAAAATGAGTTTCAGTAATAACATGGCAGAAAACTAAAAAAAAAACTTGCATAATACCCCGTTTTTAAACAAAATACCAACCAAGGGATATTTTCAGATCCATTACATAGACTCTGACTTTGTTTCATCATTTAGAATAAAGAAAAAAAAGTGTTTGTGCATTTGGTAGAGGGCCTGCCAAATGCTTTTTCTTCATGGGGATGTTATCACTTTGTCTTGAATATTTCACAGTATGTTGTTAAACCTTTTTTTTCTTCACGGAGACCAAACCAGATCAAGATAGAGGTCAGATCTGTGGAGAGGAGATCCCGCTCCCAGTCAGTCAGTCATAATCCATGCATTATTGCTTCAACCAAAACCAAAAAGAAGAAAATGAAAAAAAAAAACAGCTCTTTTTTTTCATTATTTGTCTTCAAAACCAAAAGTGAAAGTGAGGACTGGGGGGATATGGGGTGGTTCAGTAATAGTTCTGTCCTGGTTCAGTCCTGCTTGAGACCTGGTTTAGACCTTTTAGACCTGTTCAAAACCAAAAGTGAAAGTGAGGACTGGGGGGATATGGGGTGGTTCAGTAATAGTTCTGTCCTGGTTCAGTCCTGCTTGAGACCTGGTTTAGACCTGGTTTAGACCTGGTTTAGACCTGGTTCAGTCCTTGTCCAGTCCTGTCTTGGTTTAGACCTTTACTTTCATGGTATCAACAAACTGTTATTTCATTTTGGTTTTGGAGACAAATAATGAAGAAAATATATTTTTTTTCATTTTCTTATTATTGGTTTTATTTTGAAAAATTAATAAACAAATGATAGATGGATTCAGAATGTTTTTTGTTGTTGTTGGGTTTTTTTAAAGCATTTTTGAGCTATACAACCAGCTGTAATTGAATAAATGTAAGGCCGAGCTGTTTAATGTCACACTGTGGAACATTCCAGGCAGAGCAGCGACATCTCCATAGAAACAAGCAGATGATGGACCCCCAACCAAAACGTTACACAGCGCACCTTTCACCATGGCCATTATAATCCATCCATCAATGTAATTTATAGAATTTGTGTATTCCAAGACATATTCATCTTTTTTCTCCAGCTATTCCTCCTGTTTTCTTCTCGTTTCATTCCGAGGACAGAGACAGTTCTATATTCTTGCCTTGTTAATGAAAGTTCAGTCATCCGTTTGGTGAGTGTGGCCAGTGACAGGGAAAGATCCACACAATTACCTGCCCCTGCTCATCACCTTCTCTTGGGACGGCAAAAAGAGGCTCTGACACTATATCACAGAGCATCCTGATAGATTTTTGTACATAAAAAGGACAAAACTTTAAATGTGCACGGCACGTACAATAAATGTAAGTGTGAGGGTCCATCACACTTACATTTATTCAATTACAGGTGCTTTTATAGCTCAAAAATACCTAGAAATACAGACATTCTGACTGAAGGGGGTCGCCTCTCCACAGATCTGACCTGTAACTTCTGTTTCCTGGTCTGTTTTTACTGCAAATTTCTCAGATTTTAAAACTAATGCAAGGTTATTCATCTTGTTTCCAGATTTACTATCTATTTATGAGTTCTGAATTGGTTGTCTAATCTTTAAAATGGTCACACAATGCAAAAACTAAAATCTAGTCATGTTAAGATGACTTGAATTATGAAAGTTTTATTAAAATTTGACTAAAATTCACTCAACAACCAAAATGATCAGCCAGTGGAACGAGACGTTTTGTACTTAAAATATGAAAATACATTTTACTGCAACTTAAGATAAGAAAAAAAAACAACTATTTGCATTTAAAATAAGAAACAAAATCATTATATCATGAATTAAGAGAAACACAGTTATTCCATTTGTCGATCATGTGACTTGTCAAGTTGAATCAGTCGTTTTAACATACCTAGATATTGCTTTTTGCAGTCCACATATTTCTTTCATGACTCAACTGGTCAGAAAATCTTAAATTTAGGCAATAAATGTTTAAAAGAAGCTCCAATTCATTTCCCATAGTTTTCCCTGTAACACTTCACTTGTATAAATATCTACAATTTAGCATCTGACAATTTATTATCAGGACATTCATACTAATCATAAACTGGTTTTAAGTCTGTTTATCTAGATTCTAGCAGAATTTAAAGCTTTTTATCTAGAATTTGGGATGGTTTTAAGTTTGTTTATCTCAAACTTTGCATCTATACATTTAGTTCAGCCCATGAACACTCACCAGAGACTGATTCATTCTAGTCTAGAGGGAGTTTATTTGAAGAGAACTGATCTTGCTGCATGGACACATCATTTCACTACTTTTAACTTGTTTTCTGAAGGATTTAAGTGCTTCTATCTTACATTTTGGCCAAGCTTTTGTGCAGTATTGGTCTCCATGAAGATAGAAAGGTTTAATACCGTACCATAGAACATTCCAGACAAAGCAACAACATCTTCAGGGAGAAAAGAGTTTGACGAGTCACACAATGAAGCTTTTAAATAATGCACAGAATCTAGTCAGACAGAAAAATGAGACAAACTAAATCATTTCTGAAGGAGCTGCAAGAAAAACAAATATCCAAATCATTTCATATTGCACACATAAACTTTTGTCACTTTAGACTCACAGTGGGAAGAGGAAGCACAACTTTTACCTCAATAAAATATTAGTAGCAGTAAAAATATGTTTAAATGTATAATTTCTGAAAAGTGAATGTGACTGAGGACTACGCATCTCTACATGCAAAAAGAAAAAAAAAAAATCCCAGCATAATACATTTTGGTTTTAATTTGCTGTTATGGATTTTAAAAGCTAAAAATTGGTAACGGAGCACTACCGATCTCCACATGCAAAAAAACAATAAAATAAATCCAAGATATATATATTTTCATTTCATTTTAAGTAAAAAGTTAATTTGTTATCAAATTTTAAAGCTAAAAATCAGTAACTGAGTAGTTGGCAATTTCAATAAAATACACACACTGGAATTTGGCATATAGAACTAAAACAAAAAAAAAAAAAAAAAAAAAAAAAAGTTTAAAAAGTCCTTATAAATACATTTTGGTTTTGAATGAATTTATTTTTATCGATTTTACATACTAAAAATCGCTAACTGAGACCTACCCATTTTTACATGCAAAAAATATACATATTTTAAATCCCAGACCTTTTGGTTTTATTTTAAGTTGAGTTTGTTGGTTTGGATTTTAAAAGCTAAAAATCGGTATTGACTAAAAATCGGTCACAGTAGCAGGTCACATATTGGATATCTGTATCAGCACAAAAAATATTCATATCGACTCATCTCAAGACTCCCAAAACTTCTTCTGGAAAACACTTTTGAGTTCTCTTGACGTATTTGTTGATTAAATAATTTTAGGCCCAAATTTGACAACTTGTTTGCTTTAGTTTGAAGCAGCACTTGTTTCATTATTCACATAATTGCTTTGCCTAGAAATTCCACAGTACGTCCTTAATCATATCCACTAAAAAATGATTGTCTTTGCACATTAGATAATTAATTTCATAGTGCGGAACATTTGAGTATTTGGTGGACCCCGGATCACATATGCACGTTTTGAGATACTGTAGAAAACCAGGCATTCCTCGCTACGTCCGATGCTGCTAATATTCTTTTAACTGCGGAGGATTAAATTTGAACAAATCAGCGTAACATTTTCTTTAGTGCAGGAAACAGGTTCACGGGCAGTTCATGTACACACGCCCGCAGGCTCGTGCTAACATATTCACTATTAGCTGCTGCGCTAAACTAGAGCATGTCCAATGGAATCCTCCAATCTTCTCTGCAGCTGGTACACAAAAATAGAACATTCTTACAGTAAATGAAAAGCGAATACAAAGGAGATCGTAACGGCCCTTATTTGGAATGGAAAACTGTGGAAAACATCTCTGGAATTCTTGTATTATTTGCAACAAGAAATATAACTTCTTTTCGTTTTTCAGTCATCTGTCTAATTTTTTCCATATTTTTTTCCATATTATGCCTTATTTGTGTATTGGTTGGTCATTACACGTGTTCTTGAGTGCACTTTTGCTTTGACGTCTCATTTTTTTCAATGACTAGATTATTTTCCAAAGCTTCATAATGGATTCTGGTGTAGGGCTCCATCTACTGGCAGCAGAGGGAGCGACGATAACGAAAGAAATAATCTTGCATCAACGTTTCAATAGGAACTGCAAGTGCAATTAACATAATTTAAAAGGGAGAAATGCTTTGAGGAACCCTGGTAAAAACATGGACTTTACCTATGACGCAACAATCCTGGGAAGGACTTTTCACAAAGAATTACTGATAAATGCTGTGTACAACACTATATGTAAGTTCAGATATGTTTTTGAAGATGCAGCAATGCTCTAAAATGGTTAAAATCTAAAAAAAAACAAAAAAAACAACTTTGTATAATGTGTTGAGAAAAGGTTGAAAAAAATGTGTAAAAATTCTAAATAAATTTGAGAGATAGGTGTTGCAATTTCACAGTCTACAGCTGCAATTTTTTTATGTATGGAAAAAACTCAGGACCTTATTGCCGTGAATCGAAAATGCTAACTCCTCCGCTAACCGCACAAGCCTGTTCTAAATCTACCGACGTTTTCACACTTGGATTCTGAGAAAGCTCGCAAAAGGTCAGACGCGAACTCATTTGCATAATCTTCCCAAATGTTTATGACCAAAAATGAACCAATTATAGCTCCATATTTGAACTTTTACTTTTACTTTAAGCCTC
>KN499089.1:0-11741 GCA_000787155.1 Scartelaos histophorus | reverse complement strand
AGCTAAAGGACATCCATTTTAATATCTTGGCTATTCTGGCCCTGTGCAAATGTTAAGCGTAGCTGCGTTTTCGACGTGTAAAATGTCATCTGGTGTAGGCCTGCTTCTCTCTTTCTTTCTCTCTGTCTCTCTTTCGCTCTCTCTCTCTCTCTGTCAATGAAATTATGTCCTTCATTAATTATGAAACAGGATCCAAAATGGCCGCCCCTGCCTCCTAGCAAGTCCAAGAAATCCACGTCGCAATACTGAAGCGTGAGACGGAAAAGCGCTCGTCTGTACTGTTAGTCGTCTGTTTATTAATTGTAAACATTTGGTCTAATTTGGTGTACAGGTTTTACAAATGTGGCAGTAAATATGCTTAATGCAATACTGCAATATAATAATGCAATATACTGTGGGGATATACAGAGTGCATCTTTAAAACTACTATACAATACTTTTCCAGTCCTAATACAGTAGTACAGATCATCCTAAAGTGACCCCAAGTACTGTGCTACTATTGATACTTTGTGGTGACAGCAACGTGGTTCTACATGTATCTCTATGGGTGGAAAGCTTATCAGTTACCATGGTGACAGAATGCACACATTAGCAATAACTATAAAAAAAGATACTCAATATTATGAGCGTTCATGCTTCTGTTTAAGAGTTTGATTTTGTAATTTTTTTTGTGTGAGATAATTTTTTAAGTTAAATTCTGTTGAATTTTTTAACCCTGAAAAAACATGTTCAAATTATTTAGAGTTTTAGTTGCTGAATGTTTTAGTAATATTACACAGTCAAAATTTGGTGTGTAAAATTTTGAGTGAAAAAATCTGAAAAATGTAAAATTCCAAGGCAAAAGTAATCGATCCAAAGTGACCCGATCTAACTTAGTAGCAAACAGGAAATGGTGCAGTGAAGCGATCTGATTGGTCAGAATTAGCCTGCCTTGGCATCTTGGATCTTTGCTGTGAAATTTTATACACTGAATTTTGACTAATGAATTAGAGGGCATGAAATATGCACATACAATTTAGAAGGTTACTTTTTTTTTAAAATTTGAAACATATTAACAAGTACACTTAAAATTTCAGCAACAAAATTCTGAATAAAAATTATTCAGAAATTCATGCATTTTGAGGAGTTCATGAGTTAAAAATCTGATGTAACAAATAATCCTCCATACAGCTGTTTAGGATTGGATTGTGTTAGCATCACACCCCCAGGGAATGTTGATGACATCAGCTGCAAAGTATCACTAAACTAACTGTAGTAGAGAATAAAAAAAGTTAGAAATATCCTGGATTTGATATGGGTGCACAACTTACTTTGCCTGAGAGTGAAAAAATCTGAAAAATGTAAAATTCCAAGGCAAAAGTAATCGATCCAAAGTGACCCGATCTAACTTAGTAGCAAACAGGAAATGGTGCAGTGAAGCGATCTGATTGGTCAGAATTAGCCTGCCTTGGCATCTTGGATCTTTGCTGTGAAATTTTATACACTGAATTTTGACTAATGAATTAGAGGGCATGAAATATGCACATACAATTTAGAAGGTTACTTTTTTTTTATTTGAAACATATTAACAAGTACACTTAAAATTTCAGCAACAAAATTCTGAATAAAAATTATTCAGAAATTCATGCATTTTGAGGAGTTCATGAGTTAAAAATCTGATGTAACAAATAATCCTCCATACAGCTGTTTAGGATTGGATTGTGTTAGCATCACACCCCCAGGGAATGTTGATGACATCAGCTGCAAAGTATCACTAAACTAACTGTAGTAGAGAATAAAAAAAGTTAGAAATATCCTGGATTTGATATGGGTGCACAACTTACTTTGCCTGAGCAGCAGGTCCCTTCTACATTCTGACAGAATCCAGAAGGATCTGGAATCAGACCATAGAGCGTGAAAATCCAAACCTGTGAACACCCAACCACAGCTGCTAATGTGTCTCATGTGTCTCTCAAATGCACACGACATCTCCAAAAGTCTCATAACATCCACAACAAAATATCAAACCTCTCTGAGACAAACGGAGCATGCATCTCTCTGATTGGTTAATCCGCCTGTCAATCCAATTTGAAATCATCTGACAGCTCCAGATTAGGGAAGTATAAATTGTCCCATTTGATTTTGAATTTTAAACCTGCTGAATTACTCACGTTGGATTTTTTAACTCTGAAAAAAAAAATTATTCTGAATTTGAATTTGCTGAAATTGTAAGTGTAATTTTTCAATATGTTTCAAAATCAACATGTCACCTTTTAAACATTCAGCACAGATATTTGCAAACCCTCGAATTCAACCGTCAAAATTGTGTAAAATGAGTGTAAAATTTCACAGCAAAAATTCAAGATATCAAGGCAGAAGCAATCGATACCTGTGTGAGTGAGGAGAGCAGAGGCTGTTTCCTATTGGTCGTTCTCATCTGTGGGCGGGGTTTACACTTAACAAATAAAAGAGAAGAGGTTAATAAGGCTTTCCTGTTACTAAATTGGATCAAATCACTTTGGATCCATTGCTTCTGTCTTGGCAATATGGATTTTTCCTGCGAAATTTTTTCACTGCAAATTTTCCACCCTGGATTTTGACTGTTTGAGGTGCTGAATATTTAAAAGGTGATTTTTAAAATATATATATGTAATGAATTTTAAAAACTTCATTCAGTATAACATGTTTTTTTATAAGTAAAAAAAAAATCAAAATCTGATGAAACAAATGATCTTCCACACAGATATACTTGTCTTTGTGGAGTTTCTTCAAAGCGTGTGGCTCCAGCAGGTCAGGTAACGACTTATTAACGTTGTGCTAATTATGTGATAACGATAGATTGAGAGAAATGGAAAGAGAGGAAGAGGAGGAAGACGGGAGTGGAGAAGAGCCTGGCACTTTCAGAGTCAGTCACCTGGAGAGAGAGGAAAGAGGAGCCCAGTGCCACTCAGCTGTGCAGCCGCCTGAACATCCAACACTTTTATTAATTCAACCCCGAATCCTCCAAAAGCAGCTCGCGCCAACTCAAAACTCCAACTCAAAAACCTGAAAAACACAACTAGTTCACTTGAAACGTTTGCAGCAGTCGAAACTTCTTCCTCATTTACCTTCTGCATCCTAAATATTCACAAAGATGCATTGCAAATTTCTCTGATCTGGCCAAGATTTTAAAACTGATATCCGTTATTCAAGTTGTTTTCAGATTTATTCTCTTTTTGCTCGTTCTGAGACTGATTCATTCTAGTTTACACCACAAAAAACAAAAATCTAGTCAAGTTAAGATGACTTGAATTAAGAAAGTTTTATCATGAGTTGTGTAAATTTCACTTGACGAGTAAAATTATCTGCCAATGGAACTAGATTTTTTCTACTTAGAATATGAAAATACATCTTGCTTCAAAAAAAAAATAAAAATAAGTAAAACAACAACTCTTTGCATTTAAAAAGAAAACCATTTTTTTCTTGAATGAAGAAAAACACATTACATATTCCATTTGAAGATCATTTTACTTGGCAACTTGAATCTACTCAAATAAGATTAAATTGAATACCTAGATACTGTTTTTTACAGTGAAGAGGTAGTTTATTTTAAGATATTTAAAATCTTGCTGCATGGACAGACAATTTCAATATTTTTTAAGTTATTTTCTGACAGACCAATTTTTGGTTTACTTTCCGGATCCATTGTGGCTGATTTATGCAGATTTTGGGGCTGGTAAATGGTTGGCCAATCAGAGCCAGCTTCCTTTGCCTCTCAACCAATCACTGCTCAAGAACAAAAGCATTTTATATTTGAAGAATGTCTCAGTTACAATAATCCAGTTATAGTCTGTCAGAAATGCAGAAACAAAAAGTGCTTGTAAATGTTTTGATTAAGGCTCATTCATTTCTTAAAAAATAAATACGTATATAACTTTTTGAAAGACTATACTGACACTCTTCTGAAACTCTGAAATAAGTAAAGCTTTAAACTTCACAATACAATGTGCATTTTGCTCTGTCATCTTTTTTGCAGTGAATCAAAATGTAAACAGAAGATTTTCTCTGTAGTTGTATCCGATTATTTCAAAAATGTGTTTCTGTGGCTCAACAGATAGGATTGAAAAATGATTTGGACTCCCCAGACTCATCAGTGAGTCAAAGGACAGCAAAGATGAGAACTGTACTGCAGTAGTACGAGTACAAAGCAGATGAGGGTCCTAGTGGAGTTTGGTCCTTGTGTCTTAGCTGGTCCCAGTATAGTTCAGGTTCAGTTCATGGTTTAGTCGTTAAATTCTCATGTTTAATGCCAAATTTAAGATTTTGTGAATGCTCTTTAAAGGTCTTACTGAAAATGGACTCATGTGAACTTTCAGCCATGTTTCCTCCTCAAAAAAAGACCTGGAGTTGTGTTTTGTTTCATTCACATGTTTTAGGAAGCTTGTATTGTTTGTCCACATCTCTGTTCCACCTTGTGATGTCAGGAAGCTCCTTTTAGCTTAAGTACAATAAAGACTGACCGTTCCAGGTCTCAAATTATCCAAACGATTATACATAAAGTGTAGAACTTCCTGTGTGACCACGTGACAAACGTGTATTGTGTAAATGAAACAAAAGCACAACTCCAGGTGTGTTTGTGATGAGGAAACAATGTTAGAACATTCCAACAAGGCTGAAAACAGCAGTAGAAAATAAGATACAAAAGAAACATCATTAACAATGTAAAAAAACTAACCAACAAATAAGAAATATATATCGTTTAGGACATCAAAATCTCAAGGGGTATGAAGTCTTCCAGTGTTCTGGTCTTCCCCGGGGCCTCCTCCCAGTGGGACATGCCCAGAACACCTCCTCAGGGAGACGTCCAGGAGGCATCAGAACAGAGGCCCGAGCCTCCTCACACTGTACTACTACAGAGAATTTAATCCAACTTTAGGTCCAGTCATGTCTAGCCTAGTATGCCCTTTTTTTGTTAAGCTTTCTGCCATGTTATAATGTTTCCTGACAAAAACAGGTTTTAGATGTCATCCATGCATGTTTCAGTAATTCAGCAATCTTTCCCAGCACTAAATCTCAAGGGGTATGAAGTCTTCCAGTGTTCTGGTCTTCCCCGGGGCCTCCTCCCAGTGGGACATGCCCAGAACACCTCCTCAGGGAGACGTCCAGGAGGCATCAGAACAGAGGCCCGAGCCTCCTCACACTGCACTACTACAGAGAATTTAATCCAACTTTAGGTCCAGTCATGTCTAGCCTAGTATGCCTTTTTTTACATTTTTTGTTAAGCTTTCTGCCATGTTATAATGTTTCCTGACAAAAACAGGTTTTAGATGTCATCCATGCATGTTTCAGTAATTCAGCAATCTTTCCCAGGCACTATTCAGACTTTCTTTACAGTTATTATATTATATCATAAAAGTCTCCATAAATACACAGAGCTTAACAAATATATTAGAGCATCTGTCAAGAAAACAGAATTAACTTCATAGTTTATCAAAAACATGTCTCAAATGAACTCTTTCATTGCTAGTCATTAATAAAATGACCAACTGGAATAACAAAATCATCCATGTTGACAAATTAGAAGCAAAAATGTGAATATTTAGTGTGCTCACCTTTGGCACAGATAACAGCTGCATTCTCCATTGTTTTTATGTCAATTTGCAAAGTCTCTTTTGTTTCTGAGTCCAAATAGTTTCAGCTGTTCCCAGAGACTTGATTTGGATGAGACTTTGTGCCATTTTTGGAAAACATTAATCTTGAAAATTTATGGATAGCAATAGTTGTTCTATTTTAGCATTAAATATCTGGTTTTGATAAAAGATCTTGCATAAACTGGAGGAATAATCATTATACAAACATAAAGAGATATTTTGGTAAACAGAAATACTATTAAATCATGACAGCAGTGACACGGCTCATACTGGGTGGTGTCTAATGTATTTGTTAAGCTCTGTACAACAAACCAGATTCAAAAGAATACACTAAAAAAGAATACACTACAACTTCACAAACCTGGTTCATTAGCGACATGGATGCTGACTGTTGTGATAGCGCTCTGAACGGGGGATCTAAATATATTATCTGTTAGGAGCTAATATCCTAGAGCAGTGTAATGCCCCCATTTTAAAGAAAAAATATGATATAAATTATGATATGATGAGAAAAAGGTGCGCCAAAGAGTTTATGAAAGGAAAACCTGTCCACTTCTTATTTCTGGTCATAATTTTAACTGTAGTGTCCCACATCAGCTCAGTATTTTAACATTTTCCCCTTCTTTGCATTTGCATTCTTATCAGTACTGCTATTATAATTGGAAACATGGAAACCATTCCATTTCTGTCCTAACCGTCTAACTCAGAGTGAATGCGTGTGGACGGGTGGACTCGGTGTGACAGCTGCCTGCACAAACACACAACGCACACTTAGCAATTCAAATGTGGAAAGCAGAACACGGTTAATGTGCACGTGGTAAACAGAAGACTTCTTGAGCTGTTTGTTGTAGCAACTGGATCAAAAAGCCTGTGTTTGTCTGTGCAGGTGAGTCAGGGTTTGTCCTCCCTCTGGAATGTATTTGATGGAGAAAGTTGATTGCATTGGTGTAAAAAGTCTGTAGCATTCCAGGGCTAGCTGGTAAACACAGCCTCCTCCACGCACGGTTAGCACGGATACACAAAACTGATCAAATCGCACAATCCAATAGTCCTTTATACGTTCAACTGCACCGGCTGCACTTCATAGTTTGTCAAAATCCCACAATGTTAAGTAAAAAATTTGAGGATAAGAATTAACGTTTAAAAACTGCTCAGTGTGACAGCTGGTCAGCCACAAGAGCAGACCACCATGCAGCTTTTTTGACACAAATGGAAATAAGGAAAAACAAACAAACAAAAACAGGACTAACTAAGGATCAACCAAGGACTGATCCAGGACGCAACAGGGCTAAACCAGGACCAAACCAGAACCAACCCAGGACTAACCCAGATCTAAACCAGGACAGAAACAAGACCAACAAACACAGCAAAAACTGGAGCATTAAATTGACTCTCACAGAATCAATTTTAACATTTTCTCAGGGTTTATATGAGTTAAATCTGTTCTAGAGTTAATTTAACATTTTTGGAAATGTTAATTAAGTAACACTGGACCAAAGTTCCTGTTCAACTCCAAAATCAAGAGTCATATTCATGTTTTGAGAGTAAACGGATAACACTTTGTAGGGTTATCCTGATTTAATTAAACACACAGAGATGTCTTATTTTTACACTTCGTTTTGGTTAATTTAAGATGAAACTATGTATAAAACTGGTTCAAACTTCTCTCACAGGAGTTTGAAGTGGTGGGTGCCAAATTAACACTAGAGGAAGTTGAATTAACTCCAACCATATCAACTTTGGCAAATAACCCCAACTCAAACCCCCATTTAGCGTTCAAATAATTCAAATAACAAAAAACAACTCAAATTTTTGCTGTGTATGACTGGAACCGGAATCAAATACAATAAATATTTTTTTCAATGTACTTTATTACACACAATGTATTTTTATGAGCTTGTTTATTATTATGTTATTATGTTTATTATTATGTTTATTATTCCTAGTTTATTAGTTTCTGTCCACCCACAAAACTCTTTGTGATGTCATGTAGTGGTAGTTTTCAAGTTTACAGCTACTTTTTACCTTTAGTTCAGGAGATATTAGCAATTCCAGAGCTGAAATTATCCAAATATCCAAATCCAAATAAGACACTGTATTACCGCATGACATCACAAATTGAAACAGCATGGAACAGAGAAGAACCCAACCTAAATCTGCAGGGTTGGGTGTTAAACATGTGAATGAAACAAAACACGACTCCAGGTCTGTTAGAACATACAGTAGATCAGAAAATAGCATCATACAGCACCTTTAAGTTAAATCAAATGAACCCAGATGACTAAAAATAGGAAAAAATTACAACTTTCAGCATTTTTTTTATCCCTTGAACCCCGGATACATGTTGAATATGTTAGCCAGTCCACATTTCTGTAGGTTTTTCTTTCCACCTGGGGAGGTTGTTCCATATGGATGAGAGATCTGACAGACTGCAGCCCTCAGCAAACATCCATCTCTGCAGTGAAGGGAGGAGAAGGAGGAGAGGAAGAAGGGAATGGTTTGGAACAAAAGAGAAGGGAGAATTAATGGGCCTTCTATATGTTATAAATGAATAACGCCCAATGTCAAATATACACGAGCTGGTTTGTAATACTTGTTTCTGTTCAAATTTGGTTGAAAAAGTGGGTGAATTATGCATTTTTTAAGCTTTCCACCATGTTATAATGTTATTTCCTCATTAAAACAGGCCTGAAGAGGTTTTGAGTCATTTAGAGGTCTCTCCCAGACAAGCCCTTTAAGATTCTGTACAAAGCTCCGCCCACAAACCTACATCACTCATGCTCCCACGTGACAATTCTGCATAAATACACATAAACATGATACAAAACCTTACAACGACTTCACAAACCTGATGCGATGTGCATCAGTGTGTTTTAGTAGCGGGACTTAGGTAGATTGTATTGTGTTAGTGCTCTGAAGGGGGAGTGACTTAGCGTGGGGAGCAAACGGAAGGTAGACTACTCAGAATCAGTATTTAGTTACTTCCCAACACTGGTTATACAACATTTCTTAGAATTTCGGTGGCGTTAAAACATATTTTCTTAATTTCACACATAACTTTATGAAGTCTTTACATTTCCAAAAGCTTAGAACTTTTTTGTATAGTATTTTGCAGTGATGCAATATTATATTATTATAAATACATAATATTGAATGTCAAATATGCCTGAGCTTTATAATATAGGTTTTTTTTATAAGTTACAGAGCCTTTTATGTGCTACTAACCTGTATGTATTACAAACCTTTATATGTTACAAACCTTTTTATATGTTAAAACTTTTTTATATGTTACAAATGTTTTTATGTTACAAACCATTTTATATGTTAGAAATATTTTTATATTTTAGAAACTTTAGAACTTTAGAAACCTTTTTATATATAACAAACCTTTTTTATAATGCAAACCTTTTTATATGTTACAAATCTTTTTATATATTTTACAAACCTTTTTTATGTGTTACAAACATTTTTTATATGTCACAAACAAAAACGTGTTATCCACTTCACCATGTTCTCCCCTGTCACAATCCCACCCAGTTATTCCCTCTTAATGAACACATAGAGGTGCATTTACAGGGTCAGAAAAGATTCAAATGACTGTAGCTTCTTCTGCAAAGCGACATGAGGCTCCCACAGAAACACAGGGAGACCAGGCACCTTGGACGAGCCCCCGAAGCCCTTTGTTTACCACAATCCTGCATGTGTGTGTTATCTGTCCCTGTGCAGATGCCCGTGCACCCTGCCAGTGAAATAATGAGGTTTGGGTGCACAAGAGACGTCCTACCCCAGCCCCTTTGGCACTCACAACAACTGGATTCAAATGTCCCGTTTAAACACAAGTTTGAGAACGGAGTGAAAGGAGAGAGGAAGATGAGGAGAGAGAGAAAGTAGGACAAACGACGGGGAGAGCCTCTTTAATCAGTTGTTCTGCCCATACTGGACAGTCTGTATTTGTATATCAAAGACTATTTTTTACTTGATTTTAATGCACTCCCCTATTTTTATCTCATCATATTTTTGTATTATTATTCTTTATTTAATGTGACACCATAACGGCGAAGCAAGCGACACTGACAGCGGCAATAAAACTTCTGATTCTGAAAATAGGCTTTGTACCACAGGCTATAAAGAAATGGACTGAGTATGATGTCACACACACTGTTCAGCTCCAGTCAAATGAAGCTCATCAAGGCTAGTCGATATATATCTGAGGAGATGTGTAATAAAATAGGACCTTAAAGGTGGGGGCGGTTCTAGGGGAGGGGCCACAGCTACAGCCTCTAATCTGATTGGCTCCTGCAGTGCCCCTGTTCTGTCAATCAACTGACGAGAAGAACAACCAGAGAATTCAATGATCACTGATGCGATTCCACCCCATAGACCGTATATATAATTGGACATAGCTAACGCGTTGACACCAACCAATGACTTACATTAGGATCTTGTGGCTCGTCTCTCTGTACCTGCTGCTGTGGTCTTGTCATTTTGGTCTTAAAATGTTCGTATTAACCATCTTTGCATGATCCTGAATTGTTTTTTTGCTATTTTGTCCATCAAAAAAAAAAAATCCTATCCTATTCAAATTTGGACCTATCCTTGGTCCAAATTCGCTCCTGTAACCATTAGCATTGCGGAAATGAGAAAATTATTGCAAACTTTACTGCTTAAATAAAGGTACTGGATGACTGAAATGTATTTGGACCGTACTGAATTCATCATTTGTGTGCTGGATGAACCCTGTACTTGGCCTCTGAATGTAACATGGAGCCCCTTAATGGCCCCTGTTTCAGAAAAATCCTAAAACTTGCATTTGGTTTTCAGACATTACTCATTTGCTCTCGGTAACACAAATATAACTTAAAGCTCAAGAAAGTTTTATTTTCACTTCATCTAGGGCTATTCCTTCAAACCCAGCACAATTTCCTGTTATTTTAAACTTTTCTTTAGACAATAGAAAGTGATTGTTGACACTAAATCATATTACCTGTGGTCTTACATGTGTGTAATCCCTCAGTGGTCCAGGTAGGTTTTAGTCTATGTGCTCTTATTCAGCTCAAGATCATTCTAAAGACATTTAGGAAAGCTTCATTTCTGTCCTGTAAATGTGACTTTTTTAGTATTGATTCCTGCTCAAATTAGTATCTAGTTTCAGAATTGATTAGCATCTGATTTTCAATCTTTGGCCAGAACAGGACCAAACCAAATACAAAAACTGGCCTACAACACGTACATAGAGTAGGTTGGGTGGGTGAAGTGTCTTGCATGAAGACACAGTGGCAGTATACTTTGGTTTGGCCCCTGAAGTTTCTGCGAACGCTTTAAGCCACTAAGATCATACGTGTTTTGTACGTAGTGAAAGGCAAAGCAACAGCCTTATCTTATTTATCCAGGAGACAGCTGGACACGACCCAAATGTATTCACAGCAGTTGCCTACGTCTTACTGCAGAGGTTGATGCTGTTGCTAGGATACGGAGCCGAGGAGGGCCGAGGTGATGACCTGTCTGTCTGCACATCAGAGTCTTAACAAGGCTCACCCATTCACACTCATGCCTCTCCCAAAAATAGATCTGTCTGTCTACGAATCTATAAAGAAACTACAAAGAAAATGTAACATTTGAGCCATTTTAGACCTTTAAAATTGACTTTTTAGAGCTTTTAGCCATGTTAGACTTGTTTCTCGTCCCATTTACCCTCTCGAAGTTGTATTTAGAGTGATTCATGCTTGTTTGAAATTTTGGTGTGCGTAGGATAGAAACTTGTACATGTTTGGCTGTATTTGAGTATAAAATAAAGATTTGTAAACTCCTGAATGAGTCCAGTTGTACATAAAATGGATTTTGTGAATTTTATCCATCAGAATACAAATTGAAATGTTACAACATCAAGAATTACAATAACCAAATGAAAAAGTACAATTACGCTTTCTTCAGTATGAGTATGAATTCCAGGGCTGAAGCAGGACAACAAAACTATCAGATATCGGTTCAGCTGGTTCAGCTGGTTACAGATTTACTGGCCAATGTTCCCCCAAAATTACCATTTTTAATACAGTAACAAAACCAGTGAGACGGCCAGAATAAAATTTAATTGCAGCCACTGAGGCACCACAAGCCAGTGCTGTCTTTTTTGTT
>JACN01053055.1:0-14586 GCA_000787155.1 Scartelaos histophorus | reverse complement strand
GCTATACAAAAATAATTTGAATTGAATAGAAAACTTAATTACACAACAGTTCAGGATTGAGTATAATTCTGAAAAAACTGGACCAATATATTAACTTTAAGAACACATTATGCTTTTCTACATGTATTTAGTCACATATGTAGATCCTTATTTTTGTATTTTGTTCATTGTGAGCCTGAACTTTACTCAGTACTTTTAAACTAGCGTCGACGCCTGACGTTGTAAATACATGTGCTGTATTGTACGATTGAGATATCATGAAGCCGATAAGTACTTTACCTACTATACATACAATACCCGCTGCATGTAATAGCCAATTCATATTAGGCGCACACTAGAAGAGGCGTTCAACTGCTTGGGGTAAGAAACAGCCAGGAAAATGCATCAAGACTGTCTTAAAAATGTGAAAATTACAACAAGTTTATTTTAAATGGTTTTCATACACACACAAAACTCTATAATAAGCATAAAGCACACAGCTGTCTCCACTGCTTCTACAAATCAATGCATATTATGAAAAAGTTCCCTGGAAGAACTAAAACATCTCCCTTGAACAAATCTGACTTGTTTCTGTTCCAAAAACTTAACATAAAAAATCTCCAGAATCATTTCACATTTCTGCTCTAACCTGATTTATTGAAGTCTACCTACTGCATAAGGTGACTCAAAGCACAAGTTGCAGAAGTTTAGAAGAAGTTTGATGAGTACAGGAGCAGAAGCTGACTGACAGGAGGGTGCATGCGATGTGAAGAGGTGAGGGAGAAGTCAGAGCTTGTTAGTGCAACTCAAAGAATCTGGCAACGCGGAAACAAAATGGTGGGACATAGACACAACTGTGCAGATCAAAATCAATCACATGCACAGAATAATAGTGATAATGTTGTAATCTCTTTATATCTCTAAATATTATGTAGGCTTTAAACTTATATAGTATTTTCTTCTTTTATTATTTAGTTTTATTGCTTAAAAAAACCAAAACAAAACCTTCTTCTTCTGTGGTGTTACCTGCTTGTCCATGGCAAAAATTAAAGCGTACTAAAGCGCATTAAAGAGTACAGTAGTGTCTAAAAGGCCGAGGTGTAGGAAAGAGCCTGTGTCCTCCTCACTCATACAAGATCGATTGCTTCTGTTTTGGCATCTTTTCAGCAAAATCTTTCACTGTGAATTTTACACTCTGAATTTTAACTGTTGAATTTGAGGACTTAAAAAAATATGTGCTGAATATTTAAAAGGTGAATTTTTTAAAATATTGTCCATGGCAAAAATTAAAGCGTACTAAAGCGCATTAAAGAGTACAGTAGTGTCTAAAAGGCCGAGGTGTATGAAAGATAATTTGTTCCATCATATTTTGAATTCTAAACATGGTTGAATTTCTCACTTTGAATTTTTTAATTCTAGAGGTGATGGGTTGTTATAACTTGAACATTTGAAAATCTCTTTTAACAAATGAGGAGGATTGCTGCTGAGGCCAATGTCATAGTCAGTTAAAGATCAAAAACTAAACACAAGTTATATTGTGATTTTTGAAGAGTACATATCTGTAACGAAGGTGCTTGAGAGCCAAAGTAAAGTTGAAGTCAAGGCTGATTAGTGGAACTCAAACGGACAGTGACAACGTGGTAACAATCTGAGGTGGCAGGACGGCAGGACAAATCTGCTCTGGCAGGACAGGTGCGGAGGACAGTCTTAGCAGGTGGGACAGGTGCAGAGGACAATCTTAGCAGGCAGGACAGGTGCAGGTAGACAGGTGTCCGAGCCTGTCTTCATCTCTCACTTATTATGATGTGAGTCTAGAGCAGCTGTGGCAGTGTGAGGAATGGTGGCCTAGTTTCAACTTTAGGGGGGCTTAGGTTAGTAGTAGTAGTCGTAGTAGTAGTAGTAGTAGTAGTAGTAGTAGCAGTAGTAGTAGCAGTAGTTGTAGCAGCAGTGATAGTTCTGATCATACGAACACTAGTCTTAGTTTATAGATCCGTATGGTTTAAATCATTGTCATTAAAGTTTTAACATATGCTCCTCTTTGTATGTGCCTATAATTGTTCATCACTTTCTGTTTTTTTTTTTGTTTGTTATTTTTTGTTGTTTCAGATTAATCATTTATTAAATCATCACCAGATTAATCATCATTTAAGAAGCTGCTGCTGAATGTGATATGCCAAAGAGCATTTTTGACCTTTATTAATGTTTTTAGTTTTAGAGTGATATGTACTCACCCACACACCCATTAGCTATATGTTTTATGGTAACCCTTGCAGGATTTTTCAGTTGTTTTTTTAAGGGGACTATGTAAGATTATGGAATTTATAAACATTTTTAACCACTTACCACACTTACCAGAATATGTAACTTTTTTGCTTTTTTGTTTGTTCATTTGTGGCGTTAATTACATTGAAAAAAGGGTGTACAGTTATGCCACCCATTTTGCATTTAATTCCCTAAAAACTAAAGGTCCTATATTGCACAAAATTTACTCTTCTGAGCTTGTTATCTCATCAAAAACAAACCTGGAGTTATCTTTTGTTTCATTTGCACATGCTTACTCTTTATTAATAGTCTAATTTTAATCTCTCAAAATCTCAATGCTCTGTTCCAACTTGTGATGTCATGAAGGGGCAGTTTTAAAACAGCTACTTTTCACTTTTAGTTCAGTAAAGATCGGCATTTTCCAGAGCTGAAATGATCCAAATGAATCTAGTGAAGGTGTGTGGAGTTTAAAAACACAGTGGAGCAGCTTTACTCAGCTTTAAAATGCAGGATTTGTCTGTTAAACATGTGGAAATGAAACAAAACACAACTCCAGGTAGTTTTTGATGAAGAAATAAAGTTATAATATAGAAAATAGCATTATGTTGCCCCTTTAAATCGCTAGACTTGCCTGCTGACGTTTTGCTAATCTTTGGACTTATTTGAGCAACTTGAAGCTTTTCTTTAGTTTGTGTCCCCCATGAGGACAAATAGCTTAAAAGTCAAGCTAAAAATAAGCATTAGTACTATCCCCCCAAAGAGCAGCGGACACAGAGGCTTTAGACACACTTCAAAAGATAAAACTTTATTTATGTCCCTGTTGTGACAATACAAAGTCAACAAGTGCAATAATACCAAGCCGAAAAAGGACTGTCTCCTCTCTACAGTAGTACGACACCGAACAACGTGGTCCCCCTCACCACACCCGGAAAAGTGAGGTACTTCAATACAAAGCTTCGATGTGAACGGGTATTCGACTGTAAGGCAACGGTTTCCACGGCGATCGGGCGAGGGCTTCCTATGGCCAAAAACTATACGGGCGTTATAGAGTATAGACCCCTCTAATGATGGTACAGCTAATACTATGGCAAGTATCGCAATATCAATCCAATACCAGTGAGTTATAAAGAAATTGACGTATTATCTTAGCTCCTCCCCATCTTGACTTGAAAAAGCATTGAAATTTCATTAAAAAACGTTTAGAAATAATCATTCATTATTTTTGTGTGAGAATCAGTATTTTTTCAATACATTTGCCATCCCGATATTTACCCGCCCTTCACCTGATATTTTGACATAACAAATACTAGTACGTGAACGTATTAGGATAGAGCTTCCCTGTGAGAGATTCCTATGGCTAAATATGGAAATTTTTTTATTGTATTAATTTTCAACAAAGCAGATGGTGCATTCAGTGGTCCGTAAAAGCTAAATTTAAAGAGGTGCTAATTTCAGACAAGTCTCCGCCCATTGCCAGGTAACCAACAGTTTGATTCACAATTATTACATATATATATATTTTAAAACTATTTATAAAGTATCACCCAAATAATATAATGTAAGTATTATTGACTAATTAAACACAGTAATTAGTTCCACTTTAAGTTAAAAATAATTAAAATATGTCACAAATTTGGGGAATAAACAGTTGTGGATTTTTAAATGATAATAATACTTTTCTTTTCTGAGAACCTGAATGCACCATATGCTAATTCACAATACCCTGTCAAATTCAGCCACCACCAACACACAAACATTACAAAACCTAGAAGTAGTAAGTGGGATTATCTATTCTGACCCTGCTACTATTTGCAATAATGATTCCCTGCATTTCACATTCTTTATTATTGTCACTACCTGACCACTGTATACAATAGTAAAAACTACACATATTCTAAATCTAACTGCAATTTATCCAGATTTAGGAACTAATTAAATCCTTTTGTGCAGCAGCGACTGTCAAAAATCTCGGGGTGAACTCGAAGTAAGGAGGGAGCTACAGAAAAAGAGTCGGTAATTTAAGACCACGGCTGAACTCTTGGCCAATTATTTCGCTCGGGCACTTCGGTTCTCCACGTGCAATTAAACTTTAGCCACTAAGATGAGATGAGCGAGCTAACCACTCAGCAAATGGGAGTATTATTGCTGATGACCCGATATACGTGCATATCAACCAGGCCGGCGCCAATTTAGAGGCTGGTTACCTTTTTGATGTGGGAGGCATTCACGTGGTCCGTTTGGAATAAAAGAAATCAGTGTTGAGATTCAATGAACAGTTGTGTGTGATTAGTGGGATTTTATTTAACTCGAGCCAACAAGTAGAACGTGGATGGATTACGGCTTTGGTTGGGAGCGTATTTGACCTGCCGCAGTGGCCATTTGTAATGTTTAAGCGGCATATTTAACTCTAATAAAAGATTTTTTTGTGTATTTGTGATGCCACACCTCAGTGAATTTTCAGCGAATCTAATGCTAAAACAGTGGAGATTTTAAGATGCCAAATACAAGCCTTACTGTTCATTCCAATGTTTTCTGACACTATAGAGTTTTGCACTTTTGCCACAATTATGACGGGTTTCGGTGGTAACGGCCGTTCCATCCTGAACTCTATTGTAATTAAGTATAATTAAGTACACGCTTTACTGTAAAAAATACCTGATTAGACCATAGGCAAGGCATTTTAGGTAGAATTTTGCTTTCTAAAATACCTATAATAATTTCTGTTAGTTTTGGGGGAGATGAGTTTTGGAAAAAGACGTGGCCAGTTGTATTGTTTAAGCGGCATATTTAACTGTAATAAAAGATTTTTTTGTGTGTTTGCGTTGCTACACCTCAGTGAATTTTCAGTGAACCTAATGCTAAACCAATGGAGATTTTAAGATGCCAAATACAAGCCTTACTGTTCACTCCAGTGTTTTCTGAGACTATAGAGTGATAGATGCATTTAACAGTCGTTTTAACTAATATATTTCTCTGGGAGTTTTGCACTTTTGCCACAATTATGACGGATTCCAGTGGTGACGGCCGTTCCATCCTGAGCTCTATTGTAATTAAGTATATTTAAGTATACGCTTTACTGTAAAAATACCTGATGACCACAGGCGCAAGGCATTTTAGGTAGAATTTGACTTTCTAAAATACCTATAATGCTAAACCAATGGAGATTTTAAGATGCCAAATACAAGCCTTACTGTTCACTCCAATGTTTTCTGAGACTATAGAGTGATAGATGCATTTACCAGTCGTTTTAACTAATATATTTCTCTGGGAGTTTTGCACTTTTGCCACAATTATGACGGGTTTCGGTGGTAACGGCCGTTCCATCCTGAGCTCTATTGTAATTAAGTATAATTAAGTATACGCTTTACTGTAAAAATACCTGATTAGACCACAGGCAAGGCATTTTAGGTAGAATTTGACTTTCTAAAATACCTATAATGCTAAACCAATGGAGATTTTAAGATGCTAAATACAAGCCTTACTGTTCACTCCAATGTTTTCTGACACTATAGAGTGATAGATGCATTTACCAGTAGTGACAGTTGTTTTAACTAATATATTTCTCTGGGAGTTTTGCACTTTTGCCACAATTATGACGGGTTTCGGTGGTAACGGCCGTTCCATCCTGAGCTCTATTGTAATTAAGTATAATTAAGTCTACGCTTTACTGTAAAAATACCTGATTAAACCACAGGCAAGGCATTTTAGGTAGAATTTGACTTTCCTATGATAATTTCTGTTAGTTTTCAGGGAGATGAGTTTTGGAAAAAGAAGATGTCAACTCAGCAGATGCATTTGCACCTTCTGTATATCTGGACTAGGATCTGGTCCAGAATCTCCTCCTGCTTTGTCTAATTATAAGAAACTATACGAGTTACACAGCATTAGGCAATACTCAAGTCTCATTGGTTTAATCCTTTATTACTATGGCTCTCACACATTCCCAGCGCTATTTGATAATTGGTAGAAAGTATTTCTTGAATATTTTGTTGAAGTAGAAAGACTGTAAGAAGTGTACGTTACAAATACTACCGTAAGTCCATTATCGGGATGTTCTTGTGACCCCTAACTATCCTCTGACTTTGACTTCTCCTTCTCGGGGCTACTGTACATTATTGCTGACAGTGAGGAGATAAAATGTGTTTTGTGAGAGTTATGGCTAATCACGTACGACATGTTTGACCAATGCGGGGTATAAAGCACTAGCGGATGGAAATTCATTTGTATCATATTGCTAATGGAGCCACTGTCAGGCAGCTCTGGTAATAAAGAAGGGCATCCGAGTCATGGAGGAGATTATCTGTGAAGACTAAATGGGCTGTAGTCGGTCGGCACACAGCCAAAAGGTTTAGGTCAGACTAGGAAACCAGCGAAAGAGCCATCTGTGAGAAATCCCTGATCTTCTAGTTATAGGTGAAAGATTTACTAAGAGTTAAGACCCTTACTGCAGTAATATAAAACCTAGGAGAAGAAACCTTGATGACCGATTGAGCTACAGCAGTTTAAAATGCATATGACAGGTTAGACATTTCTTGTAGACGTCATTTGGTTTAACGTTTCATTAAAATATAGTTTAGTGTTTCTAGTTTAAAAAAAAGATGTCTATAATTTTACTTCCTGGTTGGATATGGGCAGCAGATTCATTCATAAAGGGTCAAATCATCTAAATTACACAATATATTATGAATGTTATGAATATACTACTAAAATACTTCTCACACTTCTCCAAAACTTTATGAAGATGTGAGTCTGGTCACTGTTGAATGTACCAGAGTTCAGATGGACCTGATTGACAGCTGGATTAGCCAATCAGGGACATGCATGATCCGTCCATATCAAAACTAATGGACCAGATATCTCTTTGTAGAATAAAATACTGAGATATATTCTGGATTTTTGTACTTTTTTCATAAAGTACACAGTGTACATTTCTCATATTTCTTCTCATTTTTCATTCTCTATATTACTTTGTCTGGAATGTTTCACAGTATTAAACCTTTCTATGTTTATGGAGACCAAACCAGACCAGATTACAGGTCAGATCTGTGGAGAGGCGACCCCACTCACAGTCAGAAGGCCTGTTTTTTGTTTTTTTTTAGATATATTTGAGCTATAAAACCACACGTAATGGAAAAAAATGTAAAGTGCATCTGTTTAATGTTTAATACCGTGGCACATTCCAGGCAAAGTAATAAAATATCCACAGAAACAAGCAGGTAATGGAAAAAGTTACACAGTGCACCTTTAACTGTGAACCCAAGAGGAATATTTATCTAAACTATAAGTAATAATCAGAAAAGCATGAACCTGTCATATGCACATTAACTGTATGGCGATTTGTCCTTGTCAGAAAATGTAGAGAAACACATTATTTGAAAAAGGAGACCTAAACATTGTCTATAACAAGTGTTTAACATGGCTGCAGATACTATTGTAAATCTGACTCAGTAACATAACACTCTAATCTACAGGAGATGTTCTGCGCCGGTCTAGACTTTGTACATGGTCTGATAGTCCACCACTATGTTTCTCAGACTAGTTCACATAAATAAATCACCAGACAGATACCCACCACTGTGTCTAATGCTACGGGACACGACACAGCAGTCAACAACATCTGAACAAACTGCCCAAAGGAGAAACGTGTCCAGCAAAAAGTCTGCTCCAGTCCACTGTGTCCAGGATCAGCGAGGATCACTCTCTGCTCCTCATTGGTCCAGCCTCTACAGTCTCACATTGTGCTCATCAGTAGAGTCACTGCCCCTCATACAGCCGTGAAGGGTAGTACTGCGTGTAGTACTCCAAAGCGGTACTCCAGTCCACGTTAGAGCAGTACAATACGGCCGCTCCCTCAGAGAGTCCAGTGACGCTTCGTTGTCTGCTCTACAAACATGGACAGTTTGTTGCTACTCTTCTGTGATTCCACCGGCATCAGGATTCTGTCCAGAAACAAAGAAAAGAGCAGTTTAAGCGTCGACTTATAACACATTTAAGAAGTATTACGCTTCTATGGAGTAATAATTGCTTATCCAATCCAATCCACTTTATTTCTATAGCACATTTCATAAACAAGAGATTCCAAAGTGCTGCACAAATACAGACTAAAAGCAACAATAATAATATAATAATAAAATAAATACTCATTAAACACAAAAAACATATTATAATATAATAATAAAATAAATACTCATTAAACACAAATAAAACATATTAGTCCTAAACCAATAAACCAGTAAAATCAAATAAGAGCAAAGCCATAAAATAGCAATAAATAAATAAAAAAACCATAAAATACATTAAAATAAATAAATAAATAAAATAAATAAAAGACACAGAGGAGCACACAACTCACGCGGTGTTAAAAGCCAGAGAATAAAAGTGAGTCTTAAGATGAGACTTAAAACACTCGACTGTGGGGCTGTTCGGACATGAAGGGGCAGAGCGTTCCAGAGCTTAGGGCCGACCACAGAGAAGGCCCTGTCCACCTGGATTTAAGCCTCGTTTTAGGCACCACAAGCTGGAGCTGGACCTCGGACCTCAAAGCTCGTGCGGGGGTGTAAATTTGGAGGAGGTCTGAGACGTACTGTGGGGCCAGTCCATTCAAGGCTTTAAAAACAAACAATAAAATCTTAAAATCAATTCTAAAATGAACAGGAAGCCAGTAAAAAGACGCAAGGATTGGGGTGATGTGCTTACACAGAATACGTCAGATCACAGTGTTACCTTTTATTGCTTTGAAAATGCTATATATAAAACAACGTATTAAAATGTTTAACAAGTTCCCAAGTCCTCCCTCCTGTTGGTCTGTGCGCTTCCTTCAAAGTGCTATCAGATTACAATCAGTGTGCGTCCCTCTAAGCTAATGAAACTACTGGAAAGAATCAAGTTTGTGAAGTTATAGTTTATTGTTTTGTATCATGCTTTTGTATATTTATGGAAAATTGCTGCTTTGTGGGAACAGCATCGATTGGTAGAAAGATCCAAAGTCAATTTTGCATAATACTCGCTCTGTAATGACATATATAGGTAATAGGAACAGGTTCTCTTGGGTAAAACGCACTTATTGTTATTCTTATTTTCCGCTACGTCAATGCGGCGAATGCAATCTTGTCCTTATAATAATTTGTGATACTGCAAAAAATATACAATGTGATCTGAAATAGCGAAAAAGCCAAACAAACAAAAAACAAAATCAACTAAAAACTAATATTTAGCTGGATGTCATGCAAAGAGGTGAGCCTTTCCCCCCCTCCCGTAGCTGCTCTCGTCTGGCTGCCTTTGTATGGTCTGTGATGTTAATTAACTCACACCACATGGAGAGAGCCGCTTTAATTGGACAAGGTCTTGGCATGCTGCTCCGCGGACAGTCGGGCCAGAATAATTTCATAATGTTCAATCCTATTATTACCAGCGAAAGCCCAGAGCCGGAGTTCAAAGATGGACGACGTAAATATGCAGGAGACGGGAGGGCTTTGATCACTCTGACTGAAATGCTCTGGAAAAGTGTGAATATGTCCCAGTCAGATCCTGTACGGCCGAACACACTGTCATAGGGAGCAGACGGGGCGCGGTGCATTATCTAGAGACAGAGCAATCCAATGCACTGGGAGAGGTGCACAAGCTTTGTTCAAGATAGAAAGGAACATTTTTCATTTTATTTACTATAACAAGCTGGTGGCATAAATTATCATTAAAAGGCCCATATTGCCCATTTTCTGATCTATGTTACAATATAACATAGATCAGAAAATCTCATCAAGTTTTTTTTTGTTTCATTCATACATTTTTAACATATAAACCCTGCATATTATATCTGTTCTCTTCTCTCAAATGAAAAACTCTCTTCTAATGTCATGTTGTAATACATGAAGTGCTCCATTGTGTTTTTAAACTCTGTACACCTTCACTAGAACCATTTGGATCATTTCAGCAATGGAATAACCAGTATCCAGTTATACCTGCTAACTTGAAAACTACTAATTCATGACATCACAATGTGGAACAGAGCATTTTTAGGCTGTCCAAAATAAGATTACTGAATGAATGTGTGAATGAAACAAAAAACAAAAAGGTTGCATCAGTCCTTGTGCTCTCATCTGCATTTGTTGTAGCATCTACTGGCAACAGGAATTACCACTGAGCAAAACTATATTTAGCAAAATAAACCAAATGCATGTGCACTCAGTTGTAATGAACGTGATTATAGAAATTCTTCGATCAATTCTAGCAAAGATTTATGGACGTAAAAACTTAATATTTCAGAGGAAATTGAGCTGAGTGTTCTGAGCAAGATGACCTCATTAACTAGATGAAGAAAAGTAGCTTGGATGAAACTAAATGCAACTTGTTTTGATGAGAGAATAATGTTATAACACAGTAAAACTCTCAAAAAGGCACAGTCAGACCAAAAACATGACGCCATGGTGTAAACATGCATATTCACCTTTAACATGCTCTAATCTCACTGCAGAAGTCATGGATCAAACCAGAGATGTGATGAAAATGGAAATGAGACCTTAAACCAAGTCGGCTGGTACACAGAATTTGATTGGACAAAGTGCTGGCAGTATCCATGGGTAATGATTGTTGTTTGCAGTATCTAAACCTATTCTACACAGTAACAGGACTGAGAGGGGCTGAGTGCAAGAGCTGAGTGGTATTGGCGGATATAGTTACCACAGAGTATTTTTAATATTGATTAGTCGTGGGCATCTACAGTGTACCACATTCTACAAAATAATGACTGAAGTTGGTCAAGTGGGGTCAGGCAGAGTGCAGTACTGTAGAGGGGGTGGGCCCAGAGGCTCTATCTGCTATTGAAAACAGGTCTCCATCCAGGTAGGACACAGAATTCAGTATAGGTGTGGAATAGATTTTTCTCAATGAGATCCACTTTGTTCACATTCAAGATGTTGTTTTCGCCTCATTTTCGTCTATTAACAAAAATTCGGCTAAGATCTACAAACTGCATGAAAGAGGCTGTTTCCTAGGCTAGACCACCTTAGTAGAACCTAGTAAGGCTGGTGGAAATGGCTATAAGGAGCAGATTATAAGGCGCAATAAGAGAAACAAAACGCCTTTCCAATAACTCTCAGTTGTAGCTAACACAAAAATACGTTTAACAGTGTTGGGTGATTTGGGCATCAATCATGCCCGGATCCCTCTCAACATTGTTCAGTTTTAACACAAAAATACAAAACCTGAAATCTGCATGGTGCATGTCGCTTAACAGGTGCATTTTGGGTCCTTGAACACCACACGGCAGAACTACCGGTATGTTGCACAGTCGCCCTATATGTCGCCAACATATTACTCCTCCTGACTCGCCCACTAATACGTTATTAGACTAATGTGGACAACATCAAATCGGTTGGAGGTTAAACACAACCAAAGGTCACACATAAGGCCACTGGATTATAAGGCCACTGTGGATTTTTGAGAAAATGTTATGATTTTAGATGCGCCTTATAGTCTGAAAAATACGGTATTGGAACAAAGTTGTTACCTTATGCCCCTCAAATGTGATAAAAGTAGTGTCATCACAATACAAACATTTCAATGTAAATTTCAATGCTAAAAATAGGAATAGATAATACTGATTCCACTACCACAGTGATTATTTAAAAAAAACACACACGCACTTTAGTAGATATCATTTTCAACTTAAGACACCTTTCCTGAATAACTTTGGAATGCTAAAGCTGCTAATACTTGTTCAAATGAGTATATAGTTTCAAAGCAGTTTTAAAACTGATTAGTATCTGATTTTAACTTTATTTTTACCAGAAGAAACAAGAAATAGAGAAGACAAAATAAATCTAAACATCTAACATCTAAATCTCAGTGTCTAGTTAGGGCAACGGTGATGTCTGGGTTCTTGCATTTCTACAACTACATTTCTTGTGTTTCTTGTCTGCATCTACCAAACGTGTTCAAAGGAAGTAACATGTGAATCTGCATACAAAGTCAAAACTATTGTGTTCCTTTATTTGAGAGGCTATTACTTCAGCTCAAATCCCTGCACGAGCACACAGGCAGTAGAGGCCTTGAGTAGGTGGACACCATTTCACAGTCAGTTTGTGCCAAGCGGTTTTGGAGGTGCCAAGTCTTTCTTTGATGTGCTGTTTGTGGAATTGTAATGGTGGCTATCGGCAAATATCTTTTCCTATCTTTAAACCATCTCTCACTCGTGCTTAATTTTGATTCCACATAGAGAATTATGATCAAGGCTATTTATTCTGCACAAATCTATTATCAGTGCTGACTAAATTTATTCAAAATAAGCAAATTGGTACATTAAGGACAATTTCCACTTCTAATATTATTTTAAATTAGCAGTACTCTTATTTGTGTACACACTGGTTACTCCACTCAGCACGGTTCATTAGTATGTAAGTAGTTTGTGTATAATAAGTACATCCAAATCCACTTTGTATTTATATAGCAATCTTCAATCTCAAATTCTGACTTTGAATAAATTTTAAGTCATTACTTGATGTGGTCTACAACATTCTGTTCATCTACAGTCAGAGTATGATTTTAACAAATATTAGGGATGCGTGATAGTACTTCTTTAGTTCAGATATCATTACCAATACTATGATATTTCTTAAAAAACAGTTAACTTATTACAAAATAGATCTTTAAAACAACTACCAAACAGCTTAAAAAATCATTCGAGGCCAAAATCAGCTCGAAATATTCTTATTATATCCAATTAAACGTGCATTGTATGACTTCTCTGGTTTCTTTTCTCATATTATTTCATATTATGGTATTAAACCTTTGTATTTTAATGGAGACCAAACAAAGTTATAGGTCAGATCAGTGGAGAGGCGACTGTTCACAGTCAGAAAGTCTGTTTTTATCCATCCACATATCCACAGAAACAAGCAGGAGAAGGACCCCCAACGAAAAAGTAACATAGTGCACCTTAACCTCCAGTATCAGTATTCAATACCAGTATCAATATTGGTGCTTCCCTGATAAATATAAAACATTTCAGCAAGTTAAAGGGCCTGATACCAATTTTCTTCAGTGTATTTGAACCAATTTCCTTTCTCCGGCAGAGATTTTTTGAATAAGAGATCAAAATAAGTACTGTCTGCATCTAATTACAAAGCCTTTTATTGTCTGATAATCAGGAAGTGTGTAATTAGCATGCTAGGCTGTTTTTAAGACAACTAGGTATGGTGATCTGATAGTCTGTCGTCTAGTTAATGTATAAGTTGGTGCCAAGTCAAAGTGGATAGGATCCCTCTTCCAAATGTCTAATTTTTTAAAAGCCCCCAGAGATTTGGGTTTTTAAGCAGTTCAGCCCTTAATGGACACGGAGCTTCCAGGAAATGCGCGGTCGATTGCCTTTTAAGGAGTGGAGCTATAAAGTACTCTTTCTAGGCTTCTTCTCTTGGCACATTAGTGGGTCCTTCAAAACACACTTCCATCAAAAACTGTCCTAATGCGATGGTGAGAGAGGAAATGTACTGGATTAATAAAAAGAATTATGATGTTTATCTCAAATATGTTTCTTTTTATTTTTTGTCTACAGATGTTGAAATAAATAAGTGAATGTAATGCAATATTTTGGCACTTTTGGCTGAGGTTTGAAATGGATTTGAAATTAGACTTGGACCAGGCCATGTAGTAATAGTCAAAGCAGCATAATTAAAGATCCCATGTTACATATAATTAACTCTTATGAACTTTTAGCCATTTTATAATGTTTCCTCGTCAAAAACATCATTTCATTCACACATGTTAACTCTATTATTAGTGTGTCTAAGCTCAAAATGCTCTCTTCCACTTTGTGATGTCATGAAGTGCTAATTTTGAGGTTAACAGCAACATTTTACCTTTTATCTGAGATGGGCACTTCCAGGGCTGAAATTATCCAAACGATTCTAGTGAAGGTATATGGAGTTTAAAAACACAATGGAGCACTTCCTTTAATACAACATTACAAGGTGGAAGAGGGTGTTTTCTGAAGAACTCTTGATCCTGTGTGAACAACTCCAGGGATGTTTTTGATGGGGAAACATTGTAATATAGATCAGAAAATAGTGTAACATAGGAACCTCAAAATCACAAATGAACAAGTTTAAAGGTGATTCTATGGAAATGTTTCTGCTTTGCCTCAAATATTCAACATCATGGGATTAAATGAATCTATCTCATATATGTATTGCTCAAAAGTACTTAACAATGTGCATTCTTACTCTGAGTGGGGTCGCCTCTCCACAGATCTGACCTGTAACTTGTACACGCTTAAATTAAACTCTTTGTATCTGTTCATCACATTCCATAATTTTGTGGAGTTTTCATTATTTTTATTATTTATTTATTTAT
>KN499087.1:8925-21913 GCA_000787155.1 Scartelaos histophorus | reverse complement strand
CTATTGGTCTGGTAATCTAGGGACCTATCTAAACACTCTTTACTCTTTATGTGTTTATGTTCTATTGAAAATGTGTGGTGTCCCATTTCTTTATCTAAGGTTTAACATCATGGATAAATTGGGCTATTGCCACCACATTTTCAGAATCCTGTGACTCGACACGCCTCTGTTGTGATTGGACAGTCGCACATCGAGCTGCGAGGGGCGGGGTTTTCTCGTATTTATGACCCCGCCCTTCACTCTCCCCTCGAGTCCTTCACTGCCAAGTTTAACAACTCGGACTGCGGCCGTGGGTGGAGTTCAAGTGTTTAGTCCCGCTTTCATAGAATTTAGAACCGACGTGAACAAAAACAAGGAGCGTTTACAGCTACGAACTGTGATTAAACCTGACTGCGCGACGCTCCTGTGCAGTCCACACTTTTTAGAGGCTCGGGCCAATTACACTGACGCCAAAACATAGTGAGCAAAAAGAGCAAAAGCATCTCTTACACCTGAGAGCGCAGATTAACCTTTCTACTCTACAATGATAAATTAGTAAATAACGTTTAGCCTCTGCTCGTATCTGTGCAAGCTCCGTGCTCCCGGTGATTATGCCAGCCGTCCATCATCCGGGAGCCGTGACCCGGGGATGACCTCCCTGACTGGGGCGGATATTGTAGACCGTCTTGGAGTAGGCATCGGCGAACATTTCTTTTTATTTAGTTTGCTGAGTAATATCAGCAGAAGCCCTGGAGGTACAACTGAAGCAATATACCTGTGTGAATTTGACCAACTGGCTATATTTCAACAGTGTAAACTTTTTATCGCTGCGGCCGCTATTATGTTTTTGGCTTATCTGTTCTGGCAGCCCTTTTAGTTGTATTTTCTTGCTTTGCTCTCCGTAAATGGCCCATGTGTGGATCCAATAGAAGTGGTTTGAGGCAGCTGGGATTGATTACTCCCGACCGCAGCCTTGTGTTCACCTCTTTTACTGGGCGAGCGCCGTGTTTTCTGAAGTGTAGCTCGGTTTGATCATTAAAAAATCTGCGGCAGTTCGGCGACGTTAAAGTGGCCAAATCGCACGTTTTAATATAGCGCGAGAAGGCCAAGGGTCGTCTTAAAGGTGTATTGTGGAACTTTTTGGTTCTATGGATCATTGCTCTGACTTGAATGTTCCACAGTGTGACATTAAACAGCTTTACTTTACATTTTTTTTAATTACAGGTTGTTTTATAGCTCAAAATACTTAGAAAAACCTCTAATTTGGTCCGGTTTGGTCTCCATGGAGAAAAGCATTTGACGGATCTTCCACCAGAAAAGTTACACAATGCACCTTTAACTTCAGTGATCATGTTACTTATTCTACTTGATAAAATACTGGAACTGGGTTGTCAAAAAATGTGGCTACTTCATCTTTGTAGCTTGTTTATTTCACAGTGTCAGTATGTTGCCTGCTGATTTTCCATTGTTCATTTATGTGGTTGTTTTTTGGATGTTTTATGGTGCAATTTGAGCTGTTTGCACATGTTTTTCCAATGCGTTTTAACTACAAAAGGCAAATAAACTTACCTAACCTAAAAAAAACAATATTTCGAAACCATAACTAGTATCAAAATGGATACACATACGTTAATTAATAAAAACAGGACAAACTTTTATGGATAGTTTTAGCCTTATATCAGCACAAGAACCACATGATAACATTAAATTATTTTGTGTTGAACGTCCTTGTATAAAAAAGGCTGTTTTTAATCATTTTGCTTTTGAAATCTGTGTCTGAGTTTTGAAGATTTTCTGTTGCGGTAACTCGACACTACACAACAGCTGGAGAAGTTGTCTTTATTTAAATGTGAAAACTTGTGTAAACATTCAATTTATGATCTCTCTCTAGTTATATCTTTTGCATATGTTAAGTGAAATTGAGTTGGACTCCAGACAAGATAAACGAGATAGTTTTATCTTGTAATACCATGAGTTGGACTCCAGACAAGATAAACGAGATAGTTTTATCTTGTAATACCATTAAAAGTTCCAATACTCTTGTACATTTATTTGCACAACATTTAACTCCAACAATGCCAAATTCACCAAAAATATTCAAATTTTAGCTATACTCACCTCTGTTATCAAATCATGCTAGTTTTGTTTTTCATTTTTTAAAACTCCTATATTACTCAAAATTGACTCTTGCTAACTTTAAACCATTTTCATGCTTCAAAAACATAGCTGGAGTTGTATGGAAGATAATTTGTGTCATCAGATTTTGAATTTTAAACGCCATTGAATTTCTCACTTTGAATTTTTGTAACTTTGAAAAAACACGTTTGAATTATTTTTATACTGAATTTTAATTGCTGAAATTTTACAAGTGTTTCAAATTCAAAATTAAAATTTCACCTTCAGCACAGACATTTTCGAGTCTTAAATCCAGCGGTCAAAATTCAGAGTTTAAAATTCGCAGTAAAAAAAATTGCAGAAATGATCCAAGAGGCAGAAGCAATCGATCCAAAGTGATCCGATCTAATTTAGTAACAAACAGGAAATGGTGCAGTGAAGCGATCTGATTGGTCAGAATTAGCCTCATCCAAACCTCAAATCCCGCCCACAGATGAGAACAGCCAATAAGAAACAGCCTCAATCCTCCTCTTTCACTCTGGGATCGATTGCTTCTGCCTTGACATCTCAGATCTTTGCTGCAAAATGTTTCATTGCGAATTTTACATTTTGAATTTTACCTCTTGAATTTCAGGGCTGGTGAATATCTGACATTTTTATTTTGAATTTGAAACATATTGAAAAAGTGCACTTAAAATTTCAGCTGCTAAAATTCAGAATATAAGTAATTCAAACATTAAAAATTTCAAAGTGAGAAATTCAGTGGTGTTTAAAATTCAAAATCTGATGGAACAAATGGACAATTATCCATTTGCTGCTTGTTGTTGGACATTCTGTATTTTTGAATTATTAATTATTATTCTTATTTTTTTCTTATTCTGCTTCATTCTCTGACATCTTTGTTTGCTAATTTAACAATTTTGTGAAGCCCGCCGAGATAACTGTTTGATGATGATTTTGGGCTATACAAAAATAAATTGAATTGAATTGAATTGAATCTTCCATAGAGTTGTGTTTTATTTCATTCACACATGTTTGAGTAATTCTTTAATGAATCTGCTCAAAATGCTGTGTTCCACCTTGTGATGTCATGTATTGGTAGTGTCTTTGTTAACAGCTTTTATCTTTAATTCAGTATAGTTTAGAAATTCCAGGGCTGAAATTGTCCAAATGATTATAATGAAAGTGTATGGGATTTAAAAACACAGTGGAGCCCTTCCTGTGTTAACACATGACATCACAAGGTGAAACACAGCATTTTGAGCAGATTCATTAAAGAATTACTCAAACATGTGTGAATGAAACAAAATGCTCTGGGTATGTTTTTGATGAGGAAACAGGATGTCGTAAATCACAAAACGGCAACAGTAATATGGTCCCTGTAATTTTGATTAGTGAAAAGAGTCTTTGAATACTGTTTATGTGATTACATCAGTCACTGCTTGTCTATTTGACGCCTTCAAAGCCTCTTCCTCTTCTGCCTTTACAATGAGAAGCTTGTCAGTTCCGTCAGGAGGCTGCAGGGTTGTTGTTTGTGAATACCTTATGACCCACTTCAAACGCTGAAGGCTCGGCCCAAATCAAATCCAGTGTCATGCATTTGCAGCTTACAGCACAGAGATGGGATCATTCTCACAATCACACGTCATATAGCAACAGTACAGTCATATCCCATGTGTTATTTTGCATGGAAATCCCCCAAGAGCCACATTATCTAAACAGGTCACGCACAATATCTTAGAGCGGATTGACTGGCTGTTCTTTTCTTTGTGGTACATCTTTTGGTTTGATAATTCAGTCAATAGCTGCGAATCTAAGTTGCCTTCAAAGTTTGTATTTTCATTGCTGCAAAATATTATAACTTGACATGTAGCTGAATTGTCTTTTTATGTTTTTAGCACAAGAAAATAGTGCTAATTATGGTAAGTAATTGGCTCTATTTGTGTAGGGTTAGTCTGGTATAGAATCTATGACACCGGTGGATCATTATGTTGCAGTATTGATCCAAAAAGACTTAATAAATGAAACAAGTTTGCCGAGTTAGAAATCTGTGGTGCCCAATGAGAACTGATCTTGTCACAAACATCATTTAGGTCCAAAAATACCTGAATCCTACACGTATCACAGATGAAGGAAATAAAATTGGAGAACAAAGTAAGTGTATACCAGGGGCGGTGAAAATGAAGGTTGATAAAGTGAAATTGAGTTGGACTCCAGACAAGATAAACAAGATAGTTTTATCTTGTAATACCATTAAAAGTTCTAATAGTCTTGTACATTTATTTGCGCACCATTTAACTCCAACAATGCTAAATTCACCAAAAATCGTCAAATTTTAGCTATACTCCCCTCTGTTATCAAATCATGCTAGTTTTTTTTTTTTTTTTTTTTACTAATAATATTACTCAAAATTGACTCTTGCTAACTTTAAGCCATTTTCATGCTTCAAAAACATAACTGGACTTGTATGGAACATAATTTGCGACATCAGATTTTGACTTTTAAACGCTGTTGAATTTCTCACTTTGAATTTTTGTAACTCTGAAAACACACGTTTGAATTATTTTTGTACTGGATTTTAATGGCTGAAATTTTATGTGCATTTTCAGTGCTGAAATTTTATGTGTACATTTTCAGTGATTTTCAGAAGTGTTTCAAATTCAAAATAAAAATGTCACCCTTTAAATATTCAGCACTAATATTTTCAAGCCTTCAAATTCAATAGTCAAAATTCAGAGTGTAAAATTCGCAGTAAAAAAAATACAACTTCAAGAAGGTAAATGAGAAGAGGAAACAACTATAACATGGGTAAAAGCTCTAAAAAGTCTAAAAAGTCAATTTTGTCTTCTTTAAGATGCCAGGTACTTCTACTACTACTACTACTACTACTACTACTACTACTACTTCTACTACTAGTTACAGTTAAGCATAGCTGCATATACCAGTGCCAGTGCCGGAGCCTGTGCTATATTCTCCATAATATTTTACACAGAGTTTAACATTGTGGCCTTTTATTACAGAGCTTGTCGACAAAAAGAGGAAATGTCTTTTTTGGGAATAGCCCAGGGGAAGGAGACTGTGAATGGTGAAGCAGTAGTTAAAGGCCAGTATCTCCTCACTGATTCTCCAAGCAACATTTTCCTTTATGGACAAGACGGAGAAAAATGCTGCTATTTGAAGGCTACTGGACAGAAGTACATTCTACTTCACCTTGTACTACTTATGTACACTTATGGTGGTACATGCACACAAAGACCTGCAGTTCATATTTCTCATTTGGTGGTGTTCAGAGTAGAGTTACTTCTAAATGCATTGGAATACAAACTTAAAGCTGTTTTAACACTATGTTGCATTTTTACACTATAACTTCTATCATTTTAATTCAAAAGTAAAAGTATTCTAAATAAATTGGACCAGAATATGTTGAAAAAACTTTTCCATGCAGGTTTTCAGTATTCTGCAACTAAATACACGTATGCAGGTCAGAAACACTAGTTCGTATCTGTGTTTTTTCGACACTATCGTTTTCAAAAGCAATGGGAGTGAGTTAAAATATATTGATTCTTTTCTTTGTCTTTGTCGTTTCTATCAGTAGGACTTTAATCTACCAGCGCTGTAATTAAATCGTTGTAGAACAGTCCTTTTTATAAGTTGTGCTACATAATGCATCTCAATAGTCTGGTGTGATCTGAACAATGGTGACGTGACGCTGATTAGAGAGCTCTTATGAGAAGTGCTGTGTGCTTTGCCGATTCCTTTGTTGTCATTAAATGTCCCATTATTGCCCTGCTTATGGAGGATTTTCATTTCTCTTTCATGGAACAAAATGCTGGTGGCCTATTTTCAGCTAATGTACTCTGGGGTACTGGAGGTCTATTGTGTTTGGGGCACACAGTCTTTTTAGTTACACAGCCTTTTGCACTGATTATACGGCTCCTGTTTGGGGCGTGGAAGCTGTTGTCACTGAGATCTCCTGGAAAAAAGAGAGGCTAGTGTGCCAATGCTGGAGCAAGGACTTGGAAATATTTGCATATCCGTTTTTAGTTTGACATTCTGTTGTACTTTTATAACAGTAATGATAAGGACCAACCAAAACAGGATAAAAAGCTCGCCATGCCTGAATCGGGATTACATTTGATACAGAAACATTTAACTGGCAACGAAATCAATTATGGATTAACATGGAGTGTACTTGAAAAGGATGGGTCTAAAACAGAAATAAACTAGGGTTGTTCAACATGATAATAGAGCGTGAGTGTGTAAGTGGGAGTTATCAGAAACACCACAGGCAGTTTTCACTGAGTATCAGACTACTGTGAAAGAACTGCAAAATTCTCCAAAAAAGATCAGACATTTCACTTTTGTAAGATTATAACACCAGTTTATTTATTTTTAGCTCGGCTCTTTTTGCAGCATGAATGAATGGTAGAACCGGTTAAAAGTGCCTCTTTTCAAAACAACATGGTAATAATGACACTTCTGTGTGCATCAGTTCATGTCCACATTTGCTCTTATTCACCAATAATTAGGGCTGAACTGGGACCAAAGTTGAAAAGAAACCTGAAACACACCCTTATTCTAAAGTGTTATGCAAAATTAATGTGTTTTCATTAGCAACGTGCTTGAGCAGGTTTTAGTTGTCATCCTTGCATGTTTCAGTGATTCTGTGATCTCTTCTGGGCCCTATTCAAACATTCCTCACTCTGTAAGATTCTGTCCATTGTCCACAAGACCACAATCCATGCTCCCACACGACAGTTCTCCAGAAATATACACAAGCATGAGACAAAACTGTGCACAACACCTTGACAAACCCGATGCGGTGTGCAGTAGTTTCACTAGTGGATGCACACTGATTGTGTTGTGGTAGTGGTCTGAAGGGGCAGAGCAAAGGGAGGGGAGACACAGCACCAAACATCAAAGTGAAACATATAAAACATGTTACTATGTTGGTTTTGGCAATATAGTGTTGTGGAAAAAATTATATATCTTGAAAAAAATGAATTTAATCCATTTGTGAAGCTCGATGAGTTTTTGGAATACAGACCAAGGTTTAACAGAAGATATGGACAGAGTCTAGACCTGACCTGGTCCAGAGACCAACAGCCTCCCCTCCCCAGCACCATGACCACTCACTGCCCCCAGTGCCCCCTTCTGCTGCCCCAGAGTATTTATACAGAAATACAAGTTACATATCAAAGCAGAGGGACACTTTAACAGACTTCCTCATCCAATTCACTCACATTTGAGGAGCTAAAACAACTAAGAGTGAGACATGCTGAGGCTGGAGACTGTGTCTGCTGTTCACACATGTTAATGACAGGTACAATTAACTTTCATTTACACAAAAACAGATAGAGAGAAACCATTCCACAATTAAAATTTCCATCACAATAGCATTTTCAAATCGCTACAAAGTAACATGGTGATCTAAATATGTTATGTGTTTACAGTTAATAGAAGTAAAATACACCCTCTTCAATGAATTCAAAGCTCTGTGTAAATGTGGTATTGATATTACACATATTACTTTAATTCCTGGTGATACACTTTACAGTACAGCAGTCCATATAACATAGTACAGCCTCATCACTTCCCATATGAGCTCCTCATTGTTTACTAGTAAACGTGTGGTGTTGGGGAGGAGACATGGAGGAGGCAGGCTGACAGAGGAGGAGAACATCCTAAACAGACTGCATTATTAGGTACACAGCTGGAAGTGCACAAGCCTCTCATTTGTAGCGCCGCGATGGGAGCGTAAACAACGGTGTAATCTGCCCAACTTCAATGATGTAATCAGGGGTAAAAACTGGCAATGGTGCAGTGAAGGAGCCGGCTGTGGCGCTGATGCAATATGGCTTCCCGGGTGGAGAGCTCAGCTACAGTCAGCAGGACTTTCATTGTGGCTTCCTCTCCTGTCAGTGTGCAGCTCAAATGTGGTTTACGACTAAAGGGGCCCCGTAACAGTCGTCCTCTGTGTTCAGGGGACACTGGGTGGTATGAAGGCACACGGTATGATAGGTCTGTCACCATAACTCATTCTGAAATGTGATATATAAGTAAATATTGACGATTAACAATAATACTGAGACAAATTTATGCCACTGACACAATGTGTGCACGTATGTTATGTCCAAATTATTTTCTCTCTGTCAACATAAAATTATAAATGGACAAAGATTAAATAATTTTGCTTTTAAGGCAACATTTATTTTTTATGAATTAAATGACCCCATCCAGAACTAGCGTAAATTTGTCAGATTATTATTTATTGCCAGTTGCACATCATCCACCTTTTCTATAACAGCAACCTTTATTTTGACTGCACACACCATGAGCCGCCCTATAAGTGTATGAATCAGTAAGAATTGTTAGATTGATTTAGTTGTATAAGGTGGTTAGAGTCTTTGTAGTGTGTATGTTGTGATAGAACCGTTTTATTGTCAGTGTGTGTGTTTGTGTGTGTTTGTGTGTGTGAGCTGTGAGGGGCTCTTTAGAGCCTCACTGAGCTGCCTGAACAAACACAAGTCTTACATTAATAAAGGATGAACTGGTCCACAGCCCCATCACAGAGCTCATTAACCTGCTGCTGTCCTCATGTGTGCTCCAAAACACTGTACAAACACAGATGCTCACATCACTGCTCTCATTTCCCAAATACTCTGTTTCAAGTGTAAATTAGTTGTAGCCCAGTGCTTGTGTATTACATTTATATCAAGAATCTCTCATCAATCTTATTTTCAGGATCAAATCAAGTTTTGAAATTGTAGTCAGGACACTGTTTTTGTTCCAACACTATAAATGTAGTTAGTATTGTTTGTATTAGTTTAAAGGTGATCTGAGGAATCCTGCTGTTAGTGGATTTTATGGAAATGGTCAGAACTATGATATACTGACTTGGCTGATTGTGTTCTCTATCTATCTTATCTAAGTTTCTATGACAGTGAATTGCACAAGCTCTAAAAGTTTGAGAATAGTTTTACTATTACTCGTCATGTGCAGTTTGAACTTGGTGGTTATATTCTACTCATGAGGTTTGTCCTACGGTTACTTCACAGTCAGTTCTGGTGCTGGTGCTGGTGTTGGGCTGTGAGAGCAGAGCTCTTGTCCCAGTAGATGCTGGAGCATGCCTCATCAGTGCAGTGTAAGATGTGTGCAGCTCTGCCCCGGGGGCATCTTATCACTCCTCTCACACTCCCTCACTCTCTCACACACACACACCCCAGCAGCCTGCTGCAGACCACAGAGATAGGGAGCATCTCACTGCTCTCTGTAGGAGCCCTTCTGTGCACTTACAGGGTTTCCTAAAGCAGAGGAGCCTTGTGAGTGGCAGTTTGGCACACACACAAACATACACATTCACAGAGCAGGCACAGACAGATGCCTGCTCCCACTCAGTGTGTCTGCTTTTAAACTCAGCTGATTGACAGATCGGCCGTCAGGATACAGACAGAGGGCTGACATATGCGTATAACTCACATGGACATATATCCTCCACCAGAGCACACACATATCTTTACTATAGGACACTTTTACTGGACCCGACGTCCAAGAAGAAAAGCTCACTGTGGACATCCAATGAAAATATTGTACAGATTAATGACGCCCCCTGTATTATGTAATGGACTCAATATGTGTTGTGCATCTTTTGTATTTTGTGCCACAGCTCTCTTTGACACATTGTGTGATAAACGTATAGTACACAGTGGAGTGTGGGTGGGGGCAGATGGTGTCTTATTATGTTGTCACAGACTGAGGCTGAACAGACACGCCATTTGTCTCTATATTGTAGTGAGTTAATGTTTTGAAACAGTAATTACCTTTTGGAGGGTTGACAAATGATAAGAATAGCCCAGAGACAGAAAACACATGCACTGTAAACTAAACGCTACATGTTCATGCGGATACTGGCTTTGATGGACAGGCAGGATGTGACCTTTGACCTCTGCTGTCACATCAAACTCGATTTGTCTCTCATCATCAGGATTGTGTTATTTTTATGTGATCATGTGAACTCTCTCCAGCGGGCATTTGATTTACCAAGAGCAGCCTTCACTATGGCAACACTACCTTTAGATTCACCATCTTTTACTTCTGATTTATTACAATTAGATAACTTACCATATCCATTAGAGCACAGTGCTGTTGCTCTTTCAGACTTAGCTCTGCCCTAGTTTAGACCTGGTATATACTTGTTATAGACCTGGCGGTACTTTAGACACTAAATATTTTATTTGATGGTACTTGGTGTGAAAAGTTTGAGAAGCACTGCTTATATGCCAGTTAAAGGGGTATTTTTTAACTTTTCTGATAGTCTCTCATCTTGTCTCATATGGAAGAAATGCTTTTGCTTTGCCCAGAATATTCCACAGTAGATTTTGCTAAATGAATGGCTGTACTGTGGCAATCAATATGGAAACAGCAGCCTCCACCAGAAAAAAAATGTATTTGCTATTTTGACCATGAAGTAATCACAGAAGTCGACTCAAATTATGCAAAAAATTATATCTGTGATGTCATTTTGTACATTGCTCTTACATGATGTAATATAAGTTTAAATAGCCTTATGGACAAATGCTCTTTTGCAGTGGACCCTACCTGGGGGACTGAGGGATTCCACAGACATTGCTCTTGTATCTTACATTGCTGTTTTTACACAGTGCACTGTAGCTCTCAGATCCAGTCAGCCCATTGAACAAGCGACCTTTTCTACAACACTTTGATGTTCTTTTCTTGAGCAAACATCTAGTGTACTCTGTGTGTTTCCTTTGCACAGTGAAGTCCAGTCATGTTGCATCAAACCCACTTTTAACAAGGCGCTCTGAGACTCCGGGCCATCGTTACACATTATCCGTCACACATCAGCGCTTGACCAGAGTGATAAAAGACTATATAGTGCATAACCTGTCCATAAAAAGCAGTCACATTTAAAGGATATAGGAGTGTGTTGCCGAAAGGACAGTATGTTAAGCTACCAGCAATGTTACATAGTGCAGCTTTAAATAGGCTTTAAATGTGATATTTTGACCACAGCATAATCACATACTTTACCAGTCAAAAGTTTGCACACATCCTCTAATTCAGTGCTTTTATTTTCTTATTTTTTCTACATTTTATATGCATACAGGAAACATCAACTATATGAGGCAAGATATATGGAATTATGTAAAGAAAAAGTGAAATAACTTAAGTATTGTTCAACAAAAGCAAAGGTGAATTGAAAATATGTATTTAGTGGAGTTATTTAAGTGTTTCTTCTTTGCTACATAATTACATCTATATTACTTCATAAATTGACTGGCTTTCCTGTAGAAAGTATATATATATATATATTATTCTACTTATTATAAATGTATTCCCATGTGTTTGAGCAAAGTTTCTCCTCAGTACAGTTATATGTATTAGCAGTTTTCATTAATCCATTAATCTTTTGCACTTTTGCAGAAACTTAATGTTGCTTTACAATTCGTGCATTATTTACTCATTCCAGCTCTTGAGGTCAAAAGAAGTCTGCTGCGTGCTGTTTGTATCTAGTTAGAAAGCATTTTATTGTCCTATAATGCAGAAGTGCTTGTTTGCATGCTAGTTGCTGTTAGCTGTAGCATAACTGCAACACTCTGCACTGCTCTGTGATTTTCTAAGTGCAAAAGGACGGCGAATAATAAAAAAAAAGATACTATTTATAGTCTGTCACACATAGGTGCTTTACCGGGGTGATACAAGACTATATAGTGCCTAACCTGTCCATAAAAAGCACTAACATTTAAAGAATATAGAAGTGTGTTGCTGAAAGGACAGTGCGCGATCTGCCGGAGTTAAATGCCACTGTAATGTCAGCTGCCCGCGATCCATAAAGAGACGAGGGGAAGGTTAAGTTGTTTTTTTGTTTGGGGATTTGCTTTCCGAGTGCTTATATTCCACCAGGATCAATGTGATTATTACGGCTTTTTGCAAGGCCAGAGAACAAGAGCGGGGCAGCCGTGTGAATTATCAGCAGGATTAAGCTGTGCCCAGGAAAGAAATGGAGGTTTGGTTATTAACTTTTGGGAAGGTCAGGCGTTAGAGCTTCCTGTGTCGACAAAGCGCAATCAATATTACATACCTGCTCTTTTCAGTTTGAGAGAGGCTGTGGCGCGCTCGTTCGGGGAGGATTTGGAGAGGTGAAAGAATGACTTGAATGGGAATAAAAGTATTGTTAAATAATTACTCACCATCGCTTGAATAAAAGATACCGTAAGCTGATCGTGCTTGCTTTTTTCTATTGCTACTAATGCTTCTACTACTCACCCTGCCTTGAATATGTGTGTGTGTATATATGTGTGCTGTCTGATCAGAAGGTTGGCAGTTCAAATCCTGCTCTCTACATGAACATTACTGGTTGAGCAGTCAGATCCTTGGGCAAGACACTTACCCCACAATAAACCTAGTGTTTGTGTACACTGGTGTGGGTGTGTGTGAGTGTATCCTTGTTGTAAAGTGCTTTGAGTGCCTAGAATGTGGAAAAGCACAAAATAAAAGTGTGACCACTTACCAATTTGACCACACTGCTAATACTATTACACTACACTTGATTGTTTCCTCATAGAGAATTTTGTCCTCTGCATTTGACCCATCCTCATGCCTCAGTGGCAAAGACAGACATTTAGTTTGAAAGGACTTGTAATGATTTTCAGTTGAATTAAGCCCACCTTTTCTACATATCCCATGTTATTATCTTTCGCTTTGAGGTGGATTATCAAAACGATCATCCATCTGCTCCTGGTCTGGCCCGTCCATCAAATTGAGAACCGTTTGTGGCCCGCGAGTCAAAAAGTTTGCCCACCCCTGGGCTAGCACATTGTGAATGTTTTGGAAATCCACCAAGACATTGGAAGAAACATGCAACGTTCACACA
>KN499086.1:9912-21323 GCA_000787155.1 Scartelaos histophorus | reverse complement strand
CTAGAAAATAAGTTTGCTCTTCATTGCTGCACAGGACTAATGAACTACTAATACAACAAGCAGCAGCAAACAGACTTTTTCTTCTGCATTGAAAATCAGGTTTTCAGATACAGGATATCATTTTTGTGTAATGAAAAATGTCTGTTGAGCTCTTGGACCTAAAGTACATTTCCCAATGATAAGCAGAAGTTTCCTGTCCAGAAGTAATTTAGCTCCAGCGCGTCAGTCTTTAGACCCTCGTCTGCTTCAGTGACGCCATCGCTGGAATGAATCTCCTAGAATCACCTTCGTTTGGTTTTGCTCCTTTTCCTCTTCTCTTCTCCTTTCACCAACCTCATAAACAGACTTTCTTTTGTGATGAACTAGTTGTGGATTCTTGTCATTGCAACAGCTTGAAAAAGCCTCTAAGAACCGCTACATTGGTTTAATAAACAGCGTCTTGCATCTGTGGAGTGCGTAAGAGCCAAACATAAGTCACGTAATCCCAGTGCGCCGGAGACAAGTTACACAGAGTGTACGGAGTTTGATTGACAACCCAACAGCCAATAGAAAATGTTGTTTTTGTTTATCTGTCCCCACCACGTTCAGAGTTGATGGATTTTCATTCTTTTAGGTTTTTTTTCATCTTAAATCCAAGGTTTCTGCATGTCTATAATGATATCACTGACAATTTGAAACAAAGAAAAAAAATCCTCCATACAACCTTTAATAATAATAACTAGCATACAAATGTGGCCTCTAAACTAAAGCGTTTTAAATAACAAAACCATGTTTTCACCTGGATTTACAGGATTTTAATACTTATATGTAAGAGAACCATAGATGCTCAAATGGTCCACAATTTCTATTCAAATTTATTACAGTTAATCAAGTAAAATTTAGGAAGAATTAAAGAGGGGGTATTACGCATACATGTTTCATTGTTTTGAAAATGCTATACCACCAAAAACAATTGATGAGCATGATAAAAGTTAAGTGTAAGCTTCATATTTTAAGCTTCAGTTTTGTTGTTGATTGAGTCTCCCTTCCTGCTCTCAGTGCTAAGTCTCTCTTTACTTTCTTCACTCTCTTCACTTACAGTTCTATCACAACACAATCACCGTGCACCTCACACGTTACATCAGGTTGTTTGTGCAGTTTTGTATCATGGTTACGTATATTTATGGAGAATTGCAACGTTAGAGCACAGGAAGTCCATTTTACATAATACATAATCTTTAAAACATTTACTCACATTTATAATGGTACTTTGTGCACACAGTGTTTGGGTTTTCAGCCCTGTGCACTGTGGTGGAGTGTTGTTGTATCGTGTTCCGGTTGACACATGCTTCTGTGTGTTGTCAGAGTATGGGCTGTGATCTGATCATTGACTCCAGCGCTGAGGAGGACCGCTGTGGAGTGTGCAACGGAAACGGCTCCACCTGCGCCACTGTCAAAAAGACTTTTGAGCAGAGCGAAGGACTTGGTGAGTGCAAAATCAGTCCCAGAGCAGTTTACAAGTGGCCAGCAGTTACTTACACCTACTCCATTCATTGCACAGTTCGCATTATTGCATGTCCAAAGTATTGCACAGTCCAGTCATTGCACAGTTACTATAATTCTGCAGTCAAATTGGCCACATGCAAATACAGCTCTGAAAAAAAATAAGAGACCACTGCAATTTTTGTTCCGAAATCATCATCTCTACATGTGTGACAGTCGTTCTTTTGCATCTGTTGAATCCAACACAAGCTCAGCTCATTCTGCTTCATGAGGGACTGATGAGGTGATTCACCTGAACCAAATCTGATTTAAGGAGGAACAGGATAAAAACCACTGCTGTGTTCATGAAAGCTGTGATGTGGCTGATTCCACCAAATCTTGATTTCTGAACTCTGAACTCAATGTATTGTGTTCTAAATATTGTTAATATGAATCTGATCTTCTCTTCTTCACATTATTTGAGGTCTGAAAACATTGCATCTTTTTTGTTATTTTGACCATTTGTCATTTTCTGCAAATGTCTGGTCTAAATGGCAATGTATTCATTTGGAATTTGGCAGATATGTTGTCAGTAGTTCATAGAATGAAACAAAAATGTTCATTTTACTCAAACACAAACCTATGAGTAGTAAAATCAGAGAAACTGATCATTTTGCACTTGTCTCTTATTTTTTTTCAGAGCTGTACGTGTTGTCAAACAATCAATTAAAATCACAATACATGAGTACATGTTTAGTTGTATTACTGTAATACCTTACCCTACTGTATGTTCAAGGATGTTTGTTTCTGATGTAAGCACCAAAGAAGATCATGAATGTAGAGTCAGAAGGATTTTCTAAGTCTCACACAGGTAAAGTGATGGTGTAGCTCCAGGCCCTCCAGAAAGGATGGGAGAGAACCCTGAGATGTGTGTTTTATAGTGTGTATCAGGGGAGGGCTCAGCAAAGCGTTATCTTCATGAGTTCCAGTGCAACAGCAGGAGCACATGACGTCACTGTCTCTGGGCCACAGTGTATTCTCTTTGTGTGCCGCTTTGTGGTATAAACTTATTAGCACAGAGATAAAAGTGTAATAGTGATGTGCATTGCAAATGTAGATACTTTATAATACTTTATTGATAAGATAATTGAATTAGAGTATTACTAATAGAACTAACATTTCCATGTGTCTAGATGTAATGTTGCTCTTCATGTGTCCTCCTTCCCTGCACCAGGGTACGTGGACATTGGCCTGATCCCAGAGGGCTCGTGGGACATCCGCATTGAGGAGGTGGCGGAGGCGGGGAACTTCTTGGCGCTGCGCAGCGACAGTCCAAACAAGTACTTTCTGAACGGAGCGTGGACCATCCAGTGGAACGGGGAGTACAAAGCAGCTGGGGCCGTGTTCAAGTACGAGAGGAGCGGGCAGCTGGAGAACCTCACGTCCCCGGGGCCCACCACCGAGCCTCTGTGGATACAGGTGTGTTCTGTGTGGAGCTCACTCACTGACAGAGTCTTACCCCAATCACTGTGTGACTTTTATTATGTCTTTCGTTTGTGATTTTAATGATAAAACATTGTGTGTGCTGCAGCTTCTCTTTCAGGAGTCGAACCCTGGAGTGCGATACGAGTACACAATAAACCAGGAGGCCTCCGCACACTCTGATCCTGGATCCTCAGGCTTCTACTGGAAACATGGCTCCTGGAGCGAGTGCAGTGTCACCTGTGGAACAGGTAATAAGCGCATAGTAACAACTACACAATTACAAGAACACAATAACAACTGCACAATAACAACTGCACAATAACAACCACACAATAATGACCACACAATAACAAGTATACATTAACATTTACACAATAACAGCTATACAATAACAACCACACAATTACATCCACACAATAACACCCTCACAACAAGCACATCCACAGTGCATTAAGGCAGTAACACATTCACATCCTTTTAATATTGCTTATTTGGGCTTTTATTCACGCATATTTTTGTGTGAATCGAGCTAATTCATGTGTCACTGAACTCAAACTCAATACTGTCAGTATAAAGAGAAACAATGCAGACTACATGAATGATTAAAGATTAAAGATCCAGTCCTCTGCTCTGTCTTAATGAAAACAAGCAGGAAACAGCATGTCATAACACAGGCTCAAATACAGCAGTGCAAAGTGAAATAAAGTGCACAAAACACAGCAAATGCTCGAGAAAATACAGTTAGATCTGCGATGTTGCATTTCTTTGCTTAGCTTGTTTGCTGTGAGTTTTAGGTCCATGTCATGCCTCAGAGTGGTCCGTGTGAAACAGCTGCAACTGGGATAAAAACAGATCAAAAACATGATCACGTTTTTATCTGTGAGAATATTTGTTCACATAAGAGAAAGGCCAGAGTAATGCTGTGCAGACAGGAAAACTTCTCAGGAAGAGATGGACCAACATGAAAACACACTTGGCACAGATACTGCACATCTGCGCTTTTAAGCTCAGTAAACTTTGTCATCCACAATGCAGAGCATTTCAGATCTACCAGCTGCACTTCAAAGTCCACTGTGTCCATCCACTCAAACAGTGACAAATGAGAATACAGCAGAGGGGTTCAATAAGTCCTCCAACACCAGGTCTTGCAAACATCCATGAAAGAAACCTGCAGCAGGGATGATGTCCAGAGACGCCACTGTCCTCATGTGTTTGAAGGAGGAAAAGTTGGAAGTAAATAATATTTCAGAGACAGTCCATGTTTCAAACAAAGCCCAAACTTTCCTCTGCTTTACAGTTGCACATTAAGTTCTTTAAGCACATTAATGTCCCACGATGCCCGTGAGGAACATGAGTTTTACACTCCACGACAAATGGTTTTAAAACCTTTCCCTAGCTGAACCACCTCACACATGAGTGAAGACTTAGGTGCGCACAACCCAGCTCTTCCAGCAGTGTGTGGAACTCACCATAGCTCAGTACGAGAGATATCGGCCAGTATTTGAGATAAGAAAGCACTTTTAGAAAATGAAATGTTAAACAAATGCACAGGAGTGATGTAGGTGTGTCTGTAGGACACTGCTGGAACAGCCTGGTGATACAGCAGGACCGTGTACTTCAGCACACTCAGTGTGGGCACGTACAGATAAAGAGGAAAGTCTCACAGAGAGACGTGCAGTATTTAAAATCCAAAAAGCTTTTCTGTCCTTTGTCCTGATCTCATGTGTCTGTGTCTGATGGGCCATGTGATAGTTATAGATATAGTAATAAAGTGATATAGTTTAAAGCTTTGCCATGAGTTGATCCAGGTTTGGAGCTTGTTTGTGTTGAGCAAACATTATTATGTGATTCCTCATTTCAGGTCCAGTGTATTTGTGAGGGTTGATGCACTTGTGCTTGGACTCTAGATGGCTCTGAGAGCAGAGGCTCATAGAAAGAAGGCCCTGATACATTGTGAAGTAGTACGTTGTGTTGTGGTGACAGCTCTTTTCAGACCTTTAGTTCAGGTTAATGCTCCATTGCTTTGTTTAATAACCAATTATAAGATCTGTGCTCATAATAGAAGATCCCAAGGTAATTCTCATGTCCAGGTTTATGCTGTTGAGCTGTGTCCTTCAGGAAGTTTTGTACATATTGAACCTGAGAGCATCACTGTTTGTCATATTGTTTGTGTTGTGCTGTTCCACCCATTTATAGTACAGCTCATAACAGTTGTTAGTGCTACGGTGATACTGCAGCGGTTGAGTTTAGATCAGAACAAAAAATCTGTTCCAGTCCAGTATGAGCCCGCGCACTTACTGTTTGAGTCTGAATCATCCCATTGTCTGTATGCACTGATATAACCAGAGTTACATTATATAATTGGAGTCCCATTGGCAGAATCAGAACATTGAGTTCTTGTGAAATCAGAACCAGAAGCGCTTGTCCTGTGGGATCTTTCTCCTTTTCCTCTTGCTGCATCTGCATCCCTCGGCTCTTCTGCCCAAAATCTAAACTTCATGCACAAGACTGCACAACATTTTGCATTAGTAGAAATGACTGCAATTTTAATTTATTCACAGCCCTTCTTCTAATACATATCAATATATTTCTTGTTTCTTAACATTTAAAAAATGTGTGGAATAAAGATAAACTCCCCCAAGTTACAAACAGAGGTGGTAGAGTGGAAGAGTACAAAAATGTATTCAAATAAAAGTAACAAAAGGAACAATACTTCAAAATAATATTAATCAAGTAGACGTACATACATACTAGTAGTGGTCCAAGAAATGATTCAAGTATGAGTAACTGTTGGGACATTTGAAATTAAGATGATCTGAATGACAATTCATTAAATAATGCAAAACTCTGGTATTTTCAATTAACAGACACTAAATTGAATAAAATCACAAGTGAAGGAGCTGCAAGAAACACAAATGTTCAGATCATTTCATATTGTCACAAAGATTTTGTGACTTTGATTTACTTGTGACAACCCTACAGTCTAAATTGAGGTCGTTTTGCTGTTGGATCGGTGTATGTTGTGTGAAGTGACAGTGGTCGTGCTGTACTGCTGCGTTGTGTGACTCCACAGCTCCATTTGCTTTGACATTTGAAGGATTGGCCTTTGTTCGCACCTATATATTTAACACAGCTCATCCTCTTATGTTTTTTCTTCCTTTTCATTTTCCTAAAGGGTTTGTAAAGGGTCTGTAAAGGGTTTCTAAAGGTCTGTCTTTGAAGGAGTAAATGAGATGTCAGGTCTAGAGGAGGCTCACTGCAAAGATCAGGAGAGGCTCTTCTGATGGTGGGAGAGGCTCCCCAGGTGAACAGCTCTCTCTTTATACCATCCTCCTGGAGAAAATCTGCTCTTCACAGCAGCACCACGCTTAAACCAGTGTTTTTACAAGTATCAGAAATTGATACAAAAACCACTATCGAAACTAGAAACTCATTTGAGCAGGTATCAATACTAAACTAGTTCTACTCACAGTTTGTGAAGAACAGACTTTCAAAGAAATGCAATATGCTACACAGCAGCTAAATCACTCCTGTCAGTGTAAGAAACACAAAAATCTCTAATTTAACTTGAGTTTGTGAAGTTATTTTCTACACTCCACATTTCTCAGGCATTCTCTTAATGTACTTAATGATGAAATATCCTGAAATCAATACCAGTTAACCATGTTAAATGAACAGTGTTAAGCAGTCGGGATCGTTTTAATGCTAATCAACAATACACAAACTTAGACTTTTGAATTGTTATAAGATTATAGTTAAATCACTATCACCCCTCAAAAATATGGATGTAAAAAGAGTTTCATTGCTTAATTCATGTCTGGTTTGATCAGTGTTTTGGCCCGTTTAGCTGCACAAATCCACTTCTACTGTCTGAAGGTTTGTAAATCTGGTAAAAAGCTCAGGCTTTCTTCTGTCTCTGATAATGTTATATCACAGTGTGCAACAATAATCTCTGTTTATTATGGCTCATGCTGTCCAGGGGAAATTCTCAGGTGCTCCACATTAAGACAAGGCCAAATGCTCGGCCTTGTCTTCATGATGAAATATCCTGAAATCAATGCCACTTCACAAAATAAATAGTCATAAGTGTATTCCTCTGAAGTCAGTAGACCTCTCCATTAAAAAATCACTGACCAATAAAAAATTACTTGAGAGACTTGACAGGTGCTGCTTGTCCCTGTGTGCTCTCTGACAGGTGCTGCTTGTCCCTGTGTGCTCTCTGACAGGTGCTGCTTGTATCCTCTCTGTGTTCAGGTGTGCAGAGGCAGGTGGTGCACTGTGTCCACAGGACCACGGGCATGGTGGAGGAGCACCTGTGTGACCCTGAGGGCCGCCCACAGACCAACCACAGCAGCTGTGTCAAAGAGCCCTGCCCTGCCATGTGAGTCCAGACCTGCCCCCATCTGTCAGGAGATACACTCTTCACTCATCCCTCTGGAAAGACAAAAAGGGTTTAGAGGATGTAGCTGTTGGGTCCCTCACTACCATCACAGTCAGATTCTCCTTAAAGATGCACCATGTAACTTTTATGGTGAACTGTCACTAACCACTAACTGCTTTTTCCATGGAGGTGATATTGCTTTGTCCAGTTTTTAATGTTTTTTATATTTTATTTTGTATGTTTATGTTACACTGTATCATTCTGAAAGAATCATGTGTAGATCATTTGAAGCACAGGATAGTGCTACTATTAACTGAGTGTTTTTACTGTTATTGGGATTCTTATAGTTGTCTAATAGTATAGTATTCTTATCCTGGTAATTTTGTAAAACTCATGTTGGCTCTGCTGCTTCTGTATATTAACCACTCAGCTGAAGTGTATAAGGAGCTTGACTAAGCTTGTGTCTGCAGGTGGTGGGTGGGGGAGTGGCAGAGGTGCTCCTCCAGCTGTGGGCCCTCGGGGGTCTCTGTGAGGGCCGTTCTGTGTGTGTGGGCCCTCAGAGCAGAGGAGCAGCAGGCCCTCCAGCCCAGCGACTGCGAGCACATGCCCAAACCCGAGCCCATCTCAGCCTGTAACACTCATGTCCTCTGCCCCTCGGCCTGGAGCTCCGGCAGCTGGTCACAGGTCAGTGTGAGCAAACCTCTGTGACCTTTGGACATCAGCATGGAGGCTGTGCTACAACATGTTGCCTCTGACTGTTCCAGTGGTAAAAGCTCAAAGGGGGGTCTTTTACTTTTAAAATATATTAATTGCTAACACATGGAACCTTTTATTGTTTTGAAAATGTTTTTTCAGGGGAAAAAAAGCAGACAAAGGTCAAAGCCACTAAAAATAAACCAACAGTTTGAAAACACATCAGATCTCAATGTGAAAAAAGCTGCACATCTACAAATACAGGACAATGTCTTAAGAACAAAAGGATGCTCGTCTTTTAATGGAAATGCATTTTTCAGCCTATAGGGGGCTTCATTTTGTAGACACCTTGAAAATCAAAGTGAAATGATATCGTGGCAGGCTGGTCCACTTTGCCTAAATTTAATTTCTGCAACTCAGAATGCTTCTCAGTCTCTTGTGTGGCTCCACATCTGTCTGACAACCTTGTGGCTCCTAATGAGACGATGGATGTGGTGTGTCTTGTAGGATGTGCTCCCAAATCTGTGTGAGGGCATCACCGTAGAGTCTGAGGAACAACCTGAGAGTGTCTGATGGACCCAAACATAATGTCCCAGAGGTGTTCTAACAGGTTTAAGTCAGGTGATCATGAGGGTCATTCAACTGTATCAATCTCTTCATCCTGCAGTTTCTGCCTGCAGACTCGCCACATGAGCCACATGCCACAGGCAGGCAGTTCTACAATCATTTAGTCTAAGCAAAAACACTTTTCATGTTTTTTATCCTTTGAGCTATGTGATTTAAAGTATTTTGCTTTAGTTTTTTCAATGGCCTCAGTTTTTCCATGTGTAATACTTTTAAAGAGCTGATTTAAATGTGAAGGTACTCGAGAAGGGAAATCATGGTACATGATGCAAACAGTTTAAGAACTACAGTTACAAGAGGAAATGTTTGTGCTCCATTTGACCTGAAGTACCTTTGCACTCCATTGGGTTGAGGTTTCTTGCTGATGCTTTATAATCAAACAAATTGTACAGTATAACTATAATGGACAGTACACTGCACAGTAGCATTCACTTCCCACACACATTAAGCTACTGAATAGAAAGAATTCAGCACAACTTATTCTCAACATACTTTACCAGCATTCTTCATAGTAATAGAAAGGTGCAGAAAAGGTCAGACCTGTTGAAGGACTTTACAAAGAGTGCTCCTTATCTCTTTTTTACATGTGGACTCTGGAAATACATTGTGAATTAAACAAAATACACTGCAGGTCACTTTCTATATTTTAGATACAAAGAGAATATATGAGGTAAGGTAATATATGGGGTAATGTAGTAAAGGGAAAAAGTGAAGTAACTCAACTAATATTGTAAGTTTTTTAATCCTCACAGTTTCTGCCCTTCGCTTTGTCGACAGTGCTGCAAACCCTTGACCTGTCTCAGTGAGCTTCATGACAAAGTCTCCTGAAATAGTTTTTTGGTAGAACATTTGTAGAACATTTGTCTGATTCAAAGTTTGGCTGTTTGAATCCTGGTGTCGAGATAAACATCAGTGGTAGAGCGGCAAACAGGTTCGCTGGTTGGTGATTCCAGCTCCCACAGATTAAAGCTGTTGTTGTGGCAAGACACTTAACCTACTTCGCCCCCATTCTCTGTATCATAGACCGTATATATGAATAGACATAGCTAATGTGCTAGCCACTGTGTGCCAAACAGGAAGTGCTCCAGGAGGCTCTTCCGGCTCCTTCTGACTCTGGCTCCAAATGACTTACATTAGGATTTTGTGGCTTTTCTCTCTGTACCTACTGCTGTGGCCTTAAAATGTTTTATTGACCTGCTCTACAAGATCCTGATTTTTTTTTTTTTTTTTTTTTTTTTTTTTTTGCTATTTTGTCCGTCAACAAAATCCTTTTCATAACACAGAGCCTTGTTCCAGTTTTGGTCCTGTTGCCGTGAAGCATCTGGAGCCTTATTTGAGCTGAACACTGTGGGTGATGTTAGTCTATGGTCTGTGTACATGTATGTACACGGTGTATGTGTGTGTGTGTGTGTGTGTGTGTGCGTGCGTGTGTGTGTGTGTGTGTGAATGGTGAGTGGTTCCTTGTTGTAAAGCACTTTGAGCTTTGAAGGTGGAAAAGTGCTGTATAGAATTGTGACCATTTACCATTCACAGCTGTACCGCAGGGTCAACACCTGCTGAGACTGCAAACCAGGGCTCAAAGCAACAAGAGGCTATTTTTAACCATCTAAAATAAGTTTAGAGTGATTCTGAGTATTTTTTGTTTACTACATTTCACTGAGAATCTACAGTGTAAACAAAGAAGAAACATGAAATGTGCCCAAACCTGATTGGTAGTGTAAAAGTACAAGTTTTTATAAGCTCAATAAGTCTCCTTTAAAGAGGGTGTTACACTTCTATGGGGTATTAACTGCTAATAAGTTCAGTATTTTTACCTATTATAGTTTGAAAAATGTTATATTCGCTGAAAACAACACCCTCCTCTCTCTTTACTCCCCACGATTCCTCCTCTTCACTTCTCATTACAGTCACTGCGCAGTTCACTAACCAAACTGCACATCACATCAGGTTTATGAAGTTGTAGTGTATTGGTTTGTATCCTGCTCTTGTATATTTATGAAAAATTGCATGAATGACATATAGGGCTGTAATAATATCCAAGTCTCACAATACGATATTGTCACGGTATGAAACTCACGGTACAATATTTATTACTATCGTGGGAAAGTGCACGATATGTTAGGGAGGCTCATGATATTAGGATATTGTACCAACAAAAAGACATTCTAAAATGTGGTATATTTCTTGTCATATTCAGATCAGTGACATTTTGAACAGCTTGAAAAGACTATGAAGTTGTGCAAGATTCAAGTAACAACTAAATATTATGGATGGAACAATATCCAAATCTCTCACTATGATATTTTCTCCTTAATGCATCTCACAGTACAATATTTATTCCATGGAAGTTAACAAAATTGCGAACATGCTACTTTTTACTTTTAAAATACAATAAGCCTTTAGTACTTTTCTAATACAAAAAAAAGATTTCAAAGTGCATAAGAACAGTTATCTCTTCAGGTAGTCTGCACTGAAACAGCAAAGGATCATGGTCTATGTAGTCGCTCGTATGTCACTCTGTTTTTTTTAATTACTGCACCACAACAATGAATTTGAGCAAATAGACTTGTAATTTGATATATTGTGATGACCCACGATATTATTGTGAGACTTCTGACGATATGATATCACGATATTATTATTATTATTATGGTTATTGTTGAACATGAACGTGAGCATACATTGACTAAAACTGTCGCGTGTGTCTCCTCCAGTGTTCTGTGAGCTGCGGCAGTGGCACGCGCTGGAGAAACGTGACCTGCTCCAG
>JACN01153364.1:0-12268 GCA_000787155.1 Scartelaos histophorus | reverse complement strand
GTTTAGGTGATTTTCAACAAAAAGCATCTACATAGCAAAGTTGTGACTGTAACGTTATGTGCGAGAGGTTTATTAAAAGCATCAGATCACCTACTGTAGTTTCAGCTAAATTAGTTCTTTTTGGTTTTAAAACAAAACTGAGATTAAGCTCTAACTAACAGCATCAGACAGAACAGTGCCTCCAGTTAACATCACACCCCCAGGGAATGTTGATGACATCAGTTGCAAAGTATCAACAGGCACAATAATAGTTCATATATAATAATTTTTTTCACTAAATTAACACATAGATATTATAGTCTATATGGCTTTCCACTTATACCCATTGCATAATGTGAGATTATCCTGCAAAGTTATATTAAAGGTGCACTGTGGAACTTGAATGGGGGTTTGTCAATTGGTTGTTTCTATGAGATGTCATTGCTCTGCCTGGAATGTTCCACAGTATGACTTTAAACAGCTCTACCTTACATTTATTCAGTTACAAGTTGTTTAATAGCTAAAAATACCTAAAAAACAGACATTTTTACTGTGAGTGGGGTTGCCTCTCCACAGATGTGACCTGTAACTTGGTCTAATTTGGTCTCCATGAACAAAGGTTTAATACTCCAGACAAAGCCTACACTAGAAAAGTTACACAAGGCACCTTCAATCATAACCATCATCTACTATTACTACTACAAATACATCCTAAAACTCAACATTACTTCCCAAATTGCAGTAGCCCTACTTAACAGCACCAATTCAAAAGCAGTTTTCAGCCCTTGCATAATCAGGCCCAATGATAGCGCGCTGAGTCCTGAGACGTCACATTGCATCTTGTCATGGGGAGTTTGGGATAACGTGTCCTGACTCGATGGTGCGATGGGGAGGAGGGGGTGACTAATCTCTCCAGTGAAGTGAGAAGCGAAGACTGGCGCACTAACCTCAGGGGCTGCCATAGACGCACGGGGACAGATCCATGGGAAAATAAAGGCATTTCCTCTCATCGCACAACAGGAAAAAACTGCTGTCGTGAACATGAAGTCCCTCCGATGGCCAATAGAGGGAGCAAAAGGACAGCTGTATATGTCTGAGTCAGGCCCTTACAGTAGGTGTGTCTTATATGTTTGTGTTTTTATATCTGTCGGCAGTTAATGAGACACACCTACAACTGATTTCACTGAGTAATAATTATTAGGAACTGGTATAGAGAGTGGAAATACTACTACAATACTTTTACTTCAAATTAAGGTCAAAGCAATTAAATGAATAAAGCATTGATATCTGATATTTTAGCTGACTCAGAGGTACTAGGAGGTACTATGGATGCTACTATTACTATTTTAACTATATCCTGGAGCATTATATTCAAAGTAAAATTACAAATTAATCGGGTTAAGTTTTGAGTATTGTTTTGAAGCATATTTGTAGCAATGACATAATGGGTTTGTTGATGTTAACGATGTGAGAAGCTGCAATGAGATGAGGTTATGGCATGAATGTGGTCAAAACTGCAAAGAGATGCACACTGTTTTCCTTCCAAAAATAGATTATGATAAAAGTTTAAAAAAATTAAATCTAACAAAAGTCATTTTATATACTTCAGGGCACATACCTTAAATATTTCTTCAGTGGAGTCAGACGGCGGGACACTATTGGTCGTACTGTCTTTGTCACCGTGTTGTGATTGGACATGTACTTCCTGTATCTTTGTGGTGTCAGGTGGAGCATCCCTGGAATCCTGCTCATTTCCTGTCTGTCCCTCGGCCTTTTCCTCCTGAATCTTTAATGGATCCACGATGACCTCTGCTTCTATTTTATTGTCTGTGCTTAGACCGTTCTCCACTATATTATTGGCCTCTGTGTGTTGGTTTTGAAGGCCATTGGGAGCATGAGATCCCGACTGCGTCTTCATGAGTTTGTGAGAGCCTTTTCGGGGTCGTGCCGTGGCCTCACAGCTGAAGCTGCCTGAGGATTTGGTGTGTGGGGAAGCAGGTGTGTCTGAGTGGATGGACAGGGACACACTGTGGACGTTGTTGACTGTGCGAGGGGCTCGAGGGGAGCTCACTGGACTCTTCTCTCCCTCTGGAGGAGAGAAGGAGCGTGATGTGGTCCGCCACTTTCGAGCGGTTTCTGCTACACTGTTAAAAAACTTGAATAGTCCTCCAAAGTGGCCCTTGGAGTCAGCGTGCTTAGGTAGAGGCTGCTGGAAGTCCTTAACTGTCTCAAAGTCCACAGAGCCAAAATCTGAGTCCAGTGTTTTGTCAAAAGAGGGTAGCTCAGACTCAAAGCTCCGCTCTGAGTAGGCAGCTCCAGCCTTTCCCAAAAGGGAAATCCTCCGCAGGTAACTCCACACATCTTTGTGTCTCCTTCCTGCGCCCCGGTGGGTCCTGGGACTGTCTCTGATGATGGCCTCCTCACATCCGGACACTTTGTTACAGTTGGAGGAATTGTTATGGTTTCGTTTAGTGTAGCTGACCCTTTCTGAAGGCTTAACCCCATTCTGAGCTGCAGAGTCTGTGACAGGGGGCTGGCTGGTCTCTGTGGGAGCAGTGAGGTCTAGATCTTCAAATGAGTCAAAGTCACCTGTGTATCCAGCGTATGAATGCCTCTTTCCTCTGTGTCGCAAAGTGCTCCTGCTGTGCTGCTGAGGTGTGCCAATGTCATGGCAGAAAGACTCCTCGTCCACCAAAGAGCTGCTGAACTTAGTGGACAACTTCCCTTTACTTCTGAACACAGAGGGGGACTTGAGCTTCTTAAAGGACCGGACTTTGTCTGCAAAGGAGAGTTTTGGAATGGCCGCCTCTCCGGGCAAGATCATGGAGTGAGGCCGTCTGTCTAACTCAGGGACAGTTTTCTTTCGGTTGAGGATCCTCCAAATGCCCCCGGTGGTTCGAGACCTGCGGTGCACCTCCTGTCTGTCTCTGACAGGACTGTCCACGGGCCCCTCGGAGGGAGCAGGCTCCTGAACCCAAACCGAGCTGCTCTCATTTTCCACGTCCAGAGACACAGTAAAGACTTTGTTGACAAACCCATTTGGGTTGGTGCACTCCGAGGCAGAGCTGTCTGTCTGCTCCATGCTCAGTGCTGTCCTCAGTGTCAGCTCTCCATCATGTGTCAGCCCCTCTCTCTCCTGAGCCACAAACACAGAGTTACTCACACAACAACTCTATATTAGCTGTCTTTGGTTTATTTAGAAGTCTAGAAGCAGCAGACACAAGACACAAGAGTAAGTCAAATGTATGGTGTAATTATATTTATGCTGTCTAGCCTGCACTTATCTCTGCAGGAGGGTAAATGACTGAGAATAACACAAACACACAGGCACTTCACACAAACCACTGTCTCCTGGTTTTATGAGTGAAACCTGCCCACCGCCTCATATTCCTTCTTTTTCAAAGTAATTATTTCAGAGTCTCTGACCACCATTAAACCAGGAGGCAGAGTTACCATGGAAACACTCACTACTGGGACATCGCCTATTTCAGGCCAGGCGTGATGACGTCACATCAGAGGGGATGCAAAGGCGAGGAAAAAACACTACTAAGACAATTAATTAACCTAAAAGTTTCAATCTATGCAATAATGTTATGCATTTGTATAGAGACATAGTCCTGTCATTAGTGACAGCTGCTTAGTTTAAAAAGAATTGACTGTTGAGATTTAATTAAATAAATAAAAATAAATAACTATTTTAAGCCTATCTAAACCCACCTAATATGATTAATACGAAATAAAGGCTAGACTAGAGTGACTAAGCAACGTGCAAACAACACATCTGACTGTCCATTCCAAAAACTACATTAGCCGGAGACTGCACTGCCCGGACTTGTCATTGATACTTCCGATAAAGTTTGTATTAAAAAACAAAAAGTAAAACAAAGATTCTCATTCGTTTCCTGGTTGGCGGCATTATATTAGAATAGACTGCGCGTAAAGGTTCCCTCGGTGTTGCAAGATAACTCGCCAAAGTATAGAAAGGAAACTCATAATGCCACAAAAGAGTTTATGACAACGAAAGATAAACTCAGCGCACTTTACGCTTGCTGTAAACACTGCCATGTAAACTTACCCACAAAAACTTCCTTCGTTCAGAAAATCATCTCGGTAGCTGCCCGCGACGCTACAAAGGAGCAACTTTACGCACCGGCCAAAGCTTATCCGGGGGACGCAGCGGCTTACAAAGTTTTATCCATGAGTTAAGTCCGAAGTTATGCCGAGGACAGCCACTCAGCGCCGATCACATGCGGCGGCGAGGCTCTCCTGTGCGCCAGCTCTCATCAAACTGAGAGAAAGTCCCGGAGAACAAACTATGGGGACAGCGCCGTGAACTCTTGGCCCGGCGCGCAGCAGCAGACGCCGACTGTGTGTGATTTGTGATAAAGCCTCTCACGCAGACAGCCGAGCGCTCGCAGACACCACAATAGTTGCACACGTACGTAGCCCGCAGACGCACACGCACGATGCAGAAGGACACACCTTTCATAAAAATACCCGAGGTTTGTTTACAGCTAAAGGCTAATACTTAGACTATAGCAGGCAAATCCGTGTTCATTATATATATTTATAGAAATTAAGTGGGGATTAAGTGGGATTTAACTGTTTTATTCCTAAAGCTGTATGTGGGCTACTATAGTAAGCAATTAAAATAAGGGTCTGGGGAAAATCTCTGTGAAATATGACAAATAATACAAAGAATATAGAAAAAAAAGCCATAACAATTAAATAAATAAGAGTTGTCCCAGCCGTCTCAAGTCACTCCCAGGAATTTGTTTCTTTTGCGATATATGCGTGGGAAAAGAACAAAATAGTATGATAATGTATTAAGTCCACTATAATTAGGCATAATACCATAGACGGAGGTGTCCCTGATTTCCTATTGACATATAATCTTTTAATGCATGGTGTGTTGTAATACTTGGGCCAGTTCCAAGCCTGGATAAATGGTATTTACGCCATGAAATACAACAGCTGGTAGAAAAAAAGCCTTCCCTGCAAAAGTTTGGCATCTAATATAAGCACAATATCCAAAATAAGCATCAGGAAGCATATGATAAAGTTCTTACTAAGTAATCGTTGCATTTTAATCTTTAAAGGGAGACATATTACACAATTTTCTGATTTATGTTGTAATGATTCCTTATCACAAATAGACCTGGAATTGTGTTGTGTTTCATTTACACATGTTTAACACACAAATCCTGCATATTTAGGTTCTTCTCTTCCACATTGTGATGCCATGTGGTGATACCGGAAGCGCTCCACTATGTTTTTAAACTCTATATACCTTCACTTGAGTCATTTTGATCATTTCAGCACTGGAATATCCAATCTACTACCAAACTAAACTACCACTCATGACATCACAAGGTGGAACAGCATTTTGAGCTTTGGAGACATAGACAGACTAATAATAAATGGTTACTTAAATATGTGTGAATGAAATGAAACAACTCCAGGTATTTTTTTGAGCGTTATAACATGACTAAAAGCTAACAAGAGTCAATTTAGCCAAATATAGGACCTTTAGTTACTGTAAGCCATCAATCAAGCTCAATGAGACAGTTCAGGGGCCTCTTTCCTTTTTGGGGCCCTGGCAACCTCCTGGTGTGGGTGCCCCCTTCAGTGCCCCCCACTTTTAATGAACTTGTACAGTTGCCAAAGTTTGCAGTTTTTATGAAAAGGTTTTGTACATCATAAAAAGACGATTTATAACTTTTTCCACTTAGAAGTTTTGCCTTGTGCTTTTCGTCTGTGTAAAATTTGCTCTGATTAATTTGATTGTGTTCCTCTGTTGACTATTTACTGGATGTATGGCCTATTTAGGAAAGCACTTCTCATTTCTATGGGGAGCATGGAGTTATTGACTGAACCTTGGTCTCACTGGTTGATCTTCCTTTGGGATTTGTGTTGAATGTGAAAATCCTTCTATTGAGACGACACAATGGGGAGAGGGCGCTCTGGGGGAAACCGAAGGAATTCACAAAAAAACGAAAACAGCCCGAACGCCCCGTAGCTGCGCATCGAGAGAAAGACGAGGCAAGATGGTGGTAAGAGGGGGCCTAAATTTAAACATTTCCTCTTTGTCCTGTTTTGAGCCCATTGTCATAGCATGGCGTTCTCCCTTCTGCACAGGAAGGAGTGGATCTGACATCAACGCGCAGCCACTGACAATAGCAGGAAGTCTGTCTGACTGTATGTAAATATCTCGATGTGTCCACGCTTCCCCTGCTGCTGCAGCTTGTGGGGCCACTGCTACTTCTGTGAGAGGAGCGAGATTCTGCGCCGCTACTTGAGGAAAAGCAAGAAATGCGCTTTATTACACAAGTGAAAGCCTCACACATTTGACGCGTGACTTGATTTTTTTATCATACTTCCAAAGCTAAGCAGGATCGGGCCTGGTTAGCACTTGGAAAAATCTGGGAAAATCAGCTGCCAGTGTGGTGTAGTGACATAAACTGTTTTCATTGTGTCCTTAGGCAAGACACTTCAATCAAATTGCCTAGTATGAATGTGTTGTATGCGTTGGTGGTCGTAGAGGCCACAGGTGCAGATTGGCCTCGCTTCTGCCGGTCAGTCTCAGGACAGATAATAGCAGCTCACTACCACCAAGGGTTAAAGAATGAATAATAAAATATTTAAAGTGGGAAAAAATTTAAAATAACCATAATGGACCACAAATCTGAGTTAAAGACTCTTCTATCTGGTGTCACTTCGATAACCGTTGTTTTGGGGGTTCACTACCTGCCTCCATGGAGATCTTATTGCCTTGACTTGCCTTGACTGTTGTTTTAAAAAAAATATATTTTTTGTTTTACATTTACACGTGTTTGTATTGCTCATTTTCCATATTTCTAACTGATGAGTCACTTCTCCACAGAACTGACCTATAACTGGCCCTAGTGACGTAGCTTTTTTCCTTTGAAATAGGTCAGTTTAATGTCATACTGTGAAATATTACAACTAAAACAAAACATCGTCATGGAGACAGGCATGTGGCAAACCCTCCACCAAAAAAAGTGACATGGTGTACCTTAAAACAATGAATTCAGGTCAATGTAAAGGAGTAACTCACTATAGTTGGTTCTCTCTTCAACAAAAAAGAAAGAAAAAGTGATGCAATAAGACTCTTTGAAGCACAATTTAACTTGACTAAATATGTAGTTCTCTCTCTCTCCATCCGTCTGTCTCTTCTCCCCCCTCCTCTCTATCTTTCTCTCCCTCTTTCTCTCTCTTTCCTTCCTCGTCTCCCTCCCCTAAGCAGCTTGAGGTGCCTGAGTCCATGTTTCTGTGTTATGGCAGTGGGGACGCAGTGATTTACATGCAACACTTCCCCCATAACTCTTCCACAACTGTCAATGCGCATTACGGCCGCCCCATCTTCAACTGGGCTAGCCTCCAGAGAAGACCCTTACATGTGCGCCTCCTTATGCCCAGCTCCTACTCGTACGTCACTGGGCTGTAGTAGGACTCGAGAGCTCCGGACCTGGTTTCCTTCCACGTTTCCACATTTTATTTATGATCATCTTTGTAGTTATACTTGATTCATTTATGTTAGTGTAAGGAGGTAATTTATAATGACATGTTTACTTTGAGCGAGTGTATTACTTTTCATTGATTTATTTCCATCAAATAAAAGTAAAAATAATACATAGGCCTAAATACCTTGTAAAACTGCAACAAAAATATATAATAATACATAATAATACATAATAATACAATAATTGCCTCGATTTTGCTATATTTTCAAAGCTAAGCAGGATCGGGCCTGGTTAGCGCTTAGAAAAATCTGTGAAAATCAGCTGCCACAGTGCGGTGTAGTGACATAAACTGTTTTTGTTGTGTCCTTAGGCAAGACACTTCAATCACATTGCCTAGTATGAATGTGTTGTATGCATTGGTGGTGGATAATTGGTGAATAATACAATCTGTAAAGTGTCTCTGAATGGAAAAAAAACTTCATTTCTTTTTTTTCTCATTTTTAAACACTCAAATCAATGACTGTAATCAAATATAGACATAGATGTTAGTATATTATTATCACAGCAGTAAACATGGCCCATACTAGCCCACACTATAGCAGCTGCGCCTCATTCTTCCTCATAATTCCTCAAACATTTCTCAGTCTTTACTCAGCGACTTCCTGTGGACCCCAGTGTTCCTGCTGTCCCTGTCCTGACCACAGTTTCATAAGTCATGCTCCAAACTGGTCAAACTGAAAAAAAGTGCATGGCCCACATGGATTTAAACAGAAAGCTAAAAAAAATTACAAATCTTTCACTCAACATTCTTCCACAGACAATACATATGGAGCGTGTTTGTGGTTTGATAAGATTTCAATAAGGTTTGTCGACAATAATGTATTGATTTATTTTTTCTGTAAAAGGTTTGCAAAATGTGGCCTATCTTCTCACGCACTAAAGGAGGTTATAATAATATTTGCAGTTTTAGATTTTAAAGTATTCTCTTAATGTAACCTTCAATCAAACCGGTGTCACCGAGACTGGAACATTAAAGTCCATAATTTAAAGGCATAAAACAAACGGGCATCGCTCCAACAGGAAGAAAAATGTAGTAGTACATAACAATAATTAAGTAAGAGTGTGCGTGAGCAAATAATATAAGTAATATCTGCACATAAGTGATTTAAGTAGCTTTAAGCACTAGCAGTAGTAATATCATTGTTCAAATGTTGTTTTTATTACATACATTTACTGTGAAAGTACACCAAACAAGACATTATGTACTTTTACTGCTTCTTGACTGATGTAATGTTTTAAGTATTAGTACTATAGAGGTATTGCTTTGTCATACAACAACATTATCTATGCGACCAGGCTACAGGAATAGACTGTATAAAGAAGTGAACTAAGGGAGAGTAACGTCACCCGCACTGTTAAGATTCCAGCTAAATGAAACTCAGGAGCAAATTTAGAGCAGAGTTCCAAATTAGGAATAGAAATGTATTTACAGACAAAATAGTCATATCGAGCGGGTTAATATGAATATTTGAAGACCAAAATGACAGGGCTCACTGCAGCAATTATAGAGAGAGGGGTCACGGTTTTTCCATGTAAAGTCAATTGGAGCCAGAGTCGATGGAGCCGGAAGTGTAACCTAGTTCATTTCCTGTTTGGAACGTACTGACTAGTGATAGTGAGTTAACTATGTCCATTTATATGCAGTATATACAGTCTGTGGTTACAGGTCAGATCTGTGGACAGACTGGATTCACAGTATTTGTGCTATACTGTGAATCATTCCAAGCAAAGCAGTAACATCTCCATGGGAATACATATGCAAAAAAAAAAGTTAGATTTTGCACCTGCAGCAATTGCCAGTCTTTCATCTTCAGCCAGTGTTTACCGAGTTGCCTATTCATGCAGTCGGGAGCATTCCTAACACGTCCCTTTGAAATGATGTCATGAGCTGATTTTTGTGAACAATCGGACTTCTTCCTCCTCTTCCTCCTCTTCCTCTGACACATGGGCTTGGTACAGATTACTACACACAAACAACCCTAGCTGCTTTCGCTGCATTTGTAATTATTTCAACGCTTTTTGTCAACACCCCAGAGTGAAAACAGAAAAGACGTGAGCGGGCCAGACTGGGAGGGAGGAGAGGAGAGATAGTGTGTTGTGATATCAAATGAAAAGGCGGATTTGGGCCTGGGAAACGGGACAGGGGAGTTGTAAGAGTTGTGTGAGAACAGCTGCTCACTCAAATCTGTTGTTTGGGGAGATTGTGGCCCGATCACAAGCTGTGCTCTGTTTCTGGTGGATTTCGGCGACAGGTTGCAGGCTAATACTGCAGTCATTTGAGTCCCGCTATGCAAATTAGACCAAAGTGGGAAAATAAAAGGGAAGGGAATTTTGAAGGTTTTGTTGTTTCAGGCTGTTCGTTTGGACACTTTAAAGGTGCATAGTGTAACTTTTCTAGTGCCTTTCTCCATGGAAATGCTATTGCTTTGTCTGGAATGTTTCACAATATACAGTTTTAAACCTTTCTATGTTCATGGAGACCAAATCAGATGAAGTTACAAGTCAGATCTGTGAAGAAGTGACCACGCTCACTGTCAAAATGCCTGTTTTTCTATGTATTTTTGAGCTATAAAACCACCTCTAATTAAATAAATGTAAACTAGATCTGTTCAATGTCATATTGTGGAATATTTAATGGGCAAAGAAATGAAATATCCATAGAAACAAGTAGGTGACCCCCAAACAAAAAGTTACTATTAAGGTGACATTACGCTGGGGCTTTTCTATATGTATGTGTATCGTAAAATGTTCATCATCATAAGTGCAACAGACATACACGTTTCTAAATCATCTGAAAACTCAAGAAATACAAGATGGATTTAAACAGCACATTTGCAGAAGCCTGTGATCATTGCGAGCGCTCATAGTCCTGTTTAGCTGTTTGATTATCACCAAAACGTGAGAGTGACGAACTGGAAAACTGCTGCTAATCGTAGCTCGTAATGTTATTTGAGAGGAACGTTTTTTTAACAAACAGTGTTCGAGTAAATCTAATATGAAAGTCTAACATAGCAAAAGACAAAGCATGCCTACAGTTAGCATCACACCAGAAGGAATGTCGATGATATCTGCAAAGTATCAGTATCGAGTGTTATTATTGCAGAAAGTAACAGACTGAAACCCATTAATACATTTTAAATTTGCTCTTAACCGAAATAAAAACACCGTAGCAATCAATCTCGTATTATCAAAATGTACATATTTGCTTGGCTTCAGACCGAGTGCACTGGTGTATCAAGCCATTATTATCCCAAGGAGAGGTTGCTATGGTAAACTATACTGTAATATCTGAAGAAGGAAGCAAAATAACTTTAAGATGTCTGACACCGAGCCTGTTTACGTTATCGGCAACATTTGCAAATTGGAAAAAGGTATTGACATAACTAGCATGCTAACAGTGCACCATTGTTACTTCCTGGTTCATTAATGTTGCAAATTCTTTGTAAGGGTAGATGCAGATGGCCCTAAAAGCTGTTTATACCATATATCTGTAAATCTGTAAAGAAATGTTACTTTATTGCATGAAAAAATGGGTGCAGTCCCATTAACTGAACAATTTTGCCCACAAATTAACACAAAAAAGCAACATGAACTCCTACACACTGTTTTTGGCATTGTTTTTAGTTGTTTTAGCTGCTTTATGCACTGTTATCACTTTTTAGATGCAGAGTCTGTGAATGAATGAATAAGCTGACTCACTGCCAACAAAATTTACCTGCTGGTACCAGTAAAGTAAACTTTAAACATTTGAAGTATTAGTATTTCTTCCATAGTGCTTTCCGCTCCACTATTTTCTGCCCTATTTTCCCACATGCCCAGGTAGTACCCACAGTGGCACAGAGACAGAGAGAGACTGAGTTTTCCTGACATTCCTGACATTCCCAGTCCGCTGACCTGCATACTTCTCTGGGTCGGACGCACATGGACCCACACTTAAGAGCCCCACAGACACCAGTTTAAAGTCGATCCCGGGACGAACTTTGATCCCGGTCTGCCCAGTCTCTGTCCAATCAGAGCGGATCGGGGAGGGATAATCAATCAGTCTCCTCTGTATTCCCAAATGGGCCGCTTCACTTTCACATGTGGTCAGGAGGAGGAATGCTGAGGGAGGGACTGGCTGTAAACAAATGGCATACATACAAACTTTTAAAATGTCCACTTTAAACAGAGGGTAACCAAAGTCTGTACTCAAGTAAAAGTACTGTTACTTAAAAGTGTGAAGTGGTGCTTCAAGAAATAACTCAAGTAAGAATAAAAAAGTATTGGGGAAATGGAGAAAAAATGAGAAAAAAAAAATCTGAAGAAATCATTTAATATAAAGCTTCTCACTGCAGGCTCAAAAACTTAAAAGCCTATTGCTAGTAAAGTAAAATATGAATGCTTGAAAAGAACTTGGCTAAAAAAAAACATAAATGTAACTGAGAAAATGTAACTGAGTACAGAAGACAGATTCAAAGTTAGTATAATTGTATATTTTGTATCATTCCACACAATATTTTAGGCTTTTGAGTACTTTTCTCTCTCCAAATACAAAAACAAATCATCGGTCAGCTACAAATCCATAAAAAAATGTTGTTTCTCTTTTATTGGTGCAAAAGAAGGAAATAGGCCTAATTTTTATTGATTCTTTAAGCAACATAACATAGCAATAATTACTCTATCCAAAATGATTCACAATTATATTTATTGTAAGATAATGGCAAGATTTTTTAAAATTAATTTATTCATTATTATTATTATTATTA
>KN499085.1:44744-56637 GCA_000787155.1 Scartelaos histophorus | reverse complement strand
AAACATGTCAAGGATGATCAGTGGAAAGAGGATGCACACTGAGCTCAAGTTTGAGCTTCATGGCAAAGGGTGTGAATACTTATGTAAATGTGATTTCTTAGTTTTTTCAAAATTCAAAACATGTAAAAAAAAACTTGTTTCACATTGTCATAATGGGGTATTGTGTGTAGAATTTTCAGGTAAGAGATTAATTTAACATTAATTAACATGACAAAATGTGGGGAAAGGAAGTGCTGTGAATAATTTCCAGATACACTGTATTTACCGTTTATACAGACTGACCACGGCAAACGTAAGGATTTCAAAAGTAAATTTTAAAACAATAATTAACAGTCTTTCTGAACCTGGGCTCTTTCAAACGATACATAACTGGAGGACCACACTGTACTTGGGTCTAGCTTTCACTTTTAATGCATTCTAAAATTAGGTGTCCAAAAGTTGCAATTTTTACACTTGCATATGGCGAAATACGTTTAGGTTTATTGTGTCATTAGCATAAATTAGTTTCAATATGGTTTACCATCTATACTTTCTTCAGCAATATATCGCACTTCAGAATGTGTTGTCTGTGTGTCTTCTTTAAAATGTCATATGGCTGATATTTGCTTTAGTTATGGTTAATATCTCTCATTATTATTATGCCTGTCCACTCAAGAGACAAAAACTGTTATGATGTTTAATTGTGATTTGTTCCCCTTTAGCAGAAGTGGTGTCGTAAATAAAAAGGGTGATTATTTGTCAATTGAAAGGAAAATTTAATCCAATCAGCAACAAAAAAATCAAAAGTTTAAAATTTGTATATTTTTTACTTGGAGCCTATGTAAACTAAAAGTGTGTAAAGTGGCAAATTAATTTCTCATCTGTAGATTCTGGGGACAGCTGCCGGACACAGCACAGCTGCACACTTACTCAAACTCTTTGATCCATAATAGTCATCGCTTAACCCTGGGAAGTCCTAGGTGTCCCGACAGGTGAGAGCAGAGACCAAGAGAAGAAAGCAGACAGAGGAAGAAGAAGAAGAAGAAGAAGAGGTTAGTCAAGAGCTGGGAAGAGGCAGAGGAGTGGTGTGAGGAGCTTGCCAGGGCATGGACTGTTATCCAGTTGTTTTTAAATTACAAAGATCCAAAAGCATAACACCAATGTTAGGGATGGGCAATATATTTTCTTGTAGCTGAGCTGCATTAAACAGAAGAACTGAATAGCATATTGTCACGTTGTGGATGACATCAATTAAATTGTTTAATCACCGTAACGCCCAACTCTAACCAAATATTATGTGTTAAAGAGTCCAGTTCATTAGAGCAAACTGCAACTAGCCACTCCTCCAGTAGACAGCGACAGAGAAAACCCCACATACTGCAGCCAGCTCATAGCATGTGAGCATCCTCTCTGAAAAGAAGGGTGAGAAAGGCGGCATTACACAAACCACCCCAAAAGGTGAAAGATGGAGCTCAGAGACAGACATGAAGCGTGAAGGAAAAGATGGAAGAACATGGCCTTGGTCGCACAGCGGGTACTCACGTTCAGACTCCACCATCTCCTGCACAATATTCTCCTTGCTCTTGTAAAATGGGAACTTGCGTGAGAGGTTGAAGCTTTTTTTGCGCTTTACTTTGACAGGCTGCTCGTCACAGTGTGGTTGGTGTGGTGATGAGATTGGGGTACGGGGCAATAACAGGGCGAAAACAAAAATGAATTTCAATGAAGGTACTCAACACACATGCTAAATCAATGCACATCAAAAAAATGGAAATGAGACAGGTCATGGGTGAAATGAATGGCATATAAATGTAAAGGTGATTAGCTTTAACAAATTAAAATCTTCCAATAACCCCGCCACCCAACTGCATGACTATAATTAATGATACTGCTGTATTTAAGAATGGAAATTTCTTATTAATTAAGCTAATGTATAGGTTACTGAGCCCGAGCTGCAAGGGCCTTGTGTGTAATCTATACAGTAATATGAGGCTCTGGGCTTCAGTGAGCAGGTGCTGGCCCCTTTCCCACACTCAGAGGAAGTAGGCCACCTCAGTGAAGCCCAGTACAGCTGCAGACTCACGGACACACAGGCGCAGGACTTACCCTGTTCGATTCGATCATGCCCGTCCTGGCGTGGAACTTAACCGTTTTTAACCTAGCTCGCTCTTTCTTCTCCACTCTGAAAGAAAAATGGTTCAATAAGCAGATTGTTAAGTGCTTCCCATTAATACAGGAGACCATCGTGGCTCTCAATAGTCAAATATACTATACACTGTTGCTCACTGTATTAGATTAACTCATAAAAGTGACTAGACTGGTCAGAAATGACACCTTTAAAATTAAGTAAAGGCAGTAAGTGCCTTATAGTTAGTATAGTATAGTATAGTATAGTATAGTATAGTATAGTATAGTATAGTATAGTATATACTATATATAGTATATATATATAGTAAGTTATAAGTTAGAAAATCACAGGAGATTAAATGATTAGAAAAAATAATCTATGGGAAACATGTACTATTATGTACATCAACAGTAATGAATACCTTTTTTTACTGGGAATGACTCCAATCTGCTCACTCTCTCCATGTGGCGTGACCAGCCTCGCTTGCCACCACTCATCATCAGAGGCATTTATGACGTGGAGAATATCACCGTATGAGAAGCTCAGGCCCTGGCTCGGCAAGCAGCTGTCCCGCGTCCGGTCATAGTCAAACAGTGCCCTAGAAACACATTTCCATAATCAGTACCAACAACCAAAATGTCTTAAATAAGTTAAATAATTACTATCAAAGAATGTGGCAATTATGATTGCCATTATTACAAACTTGCGGCACACTCTTTGAATTTGACACCATCTTGCCAGACAGGTCAATCCATAGTAATTTTCAAAAGGCACAATGACTTGCTTGGCAGGATTACAGTCAGCTGACCTAGCAGCAAACAACTGTACAACATGCTTTATAGAGTAATAGCACACTGACACAGTAGTAGGAACACAAAACACAAAGAAGACTTTACAAGCTGAGCAAATAACAGGATTAAAAGTTACTACTGTACAATGACAATAGGCAGCTATAAGAGTTATAGAGCAAGATCCTTTTGTGATAGCTAGTTTAAAGTCAGGCTTTTAAAGGGAGTGTTAAACATGGCTGAACTGTAGAGGCTCCACACCTCTGCATTCCTGACATGGGGTGAGAGGACAAATACAACAGTTTTTCCAACAACACCCTCAAGGGTATATAGTTATCCCAGACCACTTTAGTATGCCATACCTTTAGAAAGATGAGTAAAAAAATTAAATGACAAATGATTAACTCCTGGATCTGTGTAAAGGACTTAGGAATGTAGGAATGATGTAGTAGAGCCACAATGCACAATGTATAGTTGATATGAGTGAACAGACATTCTTAGAAAGGGAATGTTCACTGTGCCCTGCTACGGTTAAGACCACTTTGATGAAGGAGTTATACTATTGTGTCGATTGGACAATTGCTAATTCTGATTCACACAAAAACAAGAAACAAGCAGCAAGATATCAGAGATTGTATAAGAGATGCCATGGCAACAGCTGCCATGGTAAATTGAGCGCCTGTCTTTTAAAAATAGGGACAGAAATTTCACTGAATTAAAGTCACAAATAAGATACAGTAGGTAAATGTACAAGGCTAGATTTATTTAAATATTCTATTCACTGGTCTCTGTCTACATTTCTATATTGGACATATCATCATGCATTATAGTGGTTTTAATTTGCTTTTAAGCATGGTTTTGGGCAATCTTGCATTTGTATTCCACATTTTGATGTTAAAAACGTTAACATCAAAATGTGAATGTTATTTTCAAGACGCTGTTTATTGAGCGCAATCTGTTGTCAGTAGTGGGAATGAAAAATTATAAATACAGCCACTTATGCAAACAGAGCCATGCATTCACAGTGAATGCAACTGAAGTGACTAAATGCTCACAACAAGTGCAATGACGGGTTTCACTGGAGACTTCCTGGCTTCAGATCTGTTATGTAATTATCTGGGAATTAAGTAGTAATTCAGACTGCTCAGCAGGAGAGGACATGGTGCACAGGAGTACTGAAATATTTTATACATTAATTAAACAAAACACAACAAAAGTTACGTATGTTTTTGTTGAGGAAACAAAAAGAAAAAAAGTCACATTTTACCTGAACCCATTTAATGCAATATAGAGATAAAACCAAAGATATTTAATGAGATTTAATTCACACCAATTAGTATGTCTCAATATTTCTTGGTGTGTATGTTTTTAACTTAATATTAATTTACATAGATTAACATGATTTAACACCTGATGAGTGATCAGTATTGGTAACATGCCTGGGGTAACCTGTACCCATACAATCTGAGATGGTTTGACCTGTGCTTTGCAGTGTAGTGGAGGTGTCCATATGGTTTAATAACAAGCTCATTTATTTTATTTTTAAACAATACTATGAACCAAATGAGTTACCTGACATAGAGGGAGCGTTTCTCACTGGTGCGCAGGGATCCTGACCCTGAGCTCATGCTGCTGTTCATCATCTGCTCCCTCAGGTCGTGGATTTTTGACTCAAAGCGACTATACTCTAAAAAAGAAAAAGAAAGATGTCCATTACTCAAGCAAAACAGCTTCATGAATACACACCTTGAACAGGGTATGGTTACATTTATATATGCCATGTCTTAAAACCTGTGATTTCACTCAACTCTATTCCTCAAACATAAGCATTAACCAGGGAGTTTTTGAGTAAATCTTTAAACTGATTAATTACCATAGAAACAGATGGTTTATCATAGATCCACTTTACATATCCAGTAATGTCTCGTGTCAGGAAATTAACTGCACTGATTAATTAACTTAAGGTCTTTAGTGTGCATAAAAAGTGGCCTCCAACTATTTCACCAGCATGACCATCAGTCATACAAGTGCAAATCCAGTTTGTGCTCAGGAACAGCGGGGTGATGTATGCATGCTCCTGAAGTCACTCATTTAGCATGCTCTCATTAACCTGTCTCACACAGGGTTTGGTGGCCAGGCGACTGGAACCAGCCAGGCACACGGATGGATAAACACTGATGCTACTGGAAAAACAAGTACGAAGGTTGGCTCATGTGCGCACACAAAGCTAGGTATAGAAACTACATATAAAAAGGAGTCATTCCCATTGTTTGTCTGACACATGTTCAGGTTGTGTTTTTTTTTTTTGTTCAGGAGTATGTGATAAAACACACATATTCCTAATCGCCAAACATTTCACATGCATCACAATCATAATGAGCCAATAATATTGATCAAGAATTAAGTCATCTTCATTAAAAAGTCTATCATGCCTGGCCATACATCAGACACCTACCGCAGTTTACTCATCTACAGCTGGTAATCATTCCCGCAACACAGCAACCAAGTGATCAAAGTCCACTACTGTACTGTGTAAACCAATGAGTGATCTCATGCCTTCAGAAATGATTCAGCCAATTTAGTTTAAGCTCCCAGAAGTAAGACTCAGGGCAGGTGTAAAAACATGCTTAGGGTCATTCCACTCTAGTCCAACTGAAACCTACCAGGCACAGACTCCTCCCTGGTTTCTACTCAGCCAGTTAGCTGTACGACAGAGTGACACTGCAAGGTGAGGTAACAAGACACCGCCTGACTGCCGGTAACCAAGAGCAACATCACAGCACTCCTCGAGCAGTGACAGCGCGCTGAAACAGCCATTCAGACGAGTCCACTTGGCTCTGAGGCACAGGAGGCGGCAGCAACAAGAGTGGCGCCGAGAGGGAGGGGCCAAGGGACAAGACAAAGAGTAACTAAACAGAAAGAGCAAACTAATGCCCAGCTTTACAACCTGAAAGTCAACCTTGTAGCTCTTACGCCTAGAGTGGTGTGACAGGCTTTGGAATTAGAGATAAATACTACACTCGTTCACATTCCTGGAATCCCTGTTATGCACCAGACCTGTGGAAACTCAGGAAATAGTCACCACAATCTATAGAGAATGTACTTAAAAGGTTACAGTGGTTCCGTACAAGTGTGTATTTCTCTTAAAACTACATAGAATAAGCCTCAGTAAAGTTTAGCTTTAAAACAAATGCAGGGGCTTGTCTTTATTTTCAGCATGACACACGAAGAGAAGATGGGTAATAGAAGCCGGGACTATTCTGGACCTACTGCTCCTACTGTGTCCTCATTAGTCAAACAGCTTCTTTTATTTTGGGGGTGGACAGCTTTGCTTTTCATTCAGTTATGCAACAAGGCAGGCATGAATTTGTAATGTGATTATTAGTTATAATGTCAATAATAGTTTAAGCCGTGAACACACAATGACAAACAAAAATACACTTCATTCGCTCAAAACAGTGATCACTGTTTGTTTGACAGTGGCTACAGGGGTTAAACATTTCCTCTGCAGTTCCCCTCCCATTTCCGACAAGCTAAGGCGCAAGTGTAATTATATCCGTTATAAGAGCCAGGATTGTGGACATACAGGGCATCCCTCACTTGAATTCCTTCCAGCTAAATGTGCATTAGACTCAGAGACAGAGACACAGTGGGCTTCCCTCTGCAGTCCCTCTATTGCGGCCTGTAGTTGTTCTCATTGCTGGCCTTCCATCAGAGGTCTGTGGACGCCCGAGCTGTGGCCCCTGAGAATACACTACAGGCAGCGTGCCCAGCTTCTAACAGCTTTCACTCGCCACTTCCTCCGCCCCACTGCCCATCCACATAGTACACACTGGGGTTTCTCCAGTCTAGTACTTTCAGATCATTACAGTTGCCCATTGAACAGATCTCAGGCAACTGTGTGATGCACAAAGTTAATCATTTCCAAGGCATGGGTTTCTGTGTTCAGAGTAGTTAGACATTGTACACCAACAGATAAATGTTTTACAATGAGTGTTTATACATGATTTTGTTTAATAAACAAATGACCCCATCAAGCACATCATTATAGCGTCATATGCCACATGCAAGACAACATACTATGGACACAGATTTGCACTTACTAATCATTTTCATTGGTATTGGTGTTGTCAATCAGTATTGTGTTGGTCAACAGAGTAATTGTCCTGGGCAATTAAAAAAATCCTAGTACTGACCAATATCAATATCCTATTTATTTAATTATTATTTTTTTTTTTTAATAAAAATGGCTTTCATTGATTTTCATTGATTTTATGACCGGACACAAGGCACACTTACACACTTGACCATTAGAATCTCAATATCAATAAAAAACAATTGCCCAAAGTCCAACCCTATAGACAAGTTTCCATTTAAAGTTTCAGCCAACCAACAACAACAACACAATATAATGTGTGCCATTAATAATGGAAGCACCAACTTCATATTTCCAGGCCTATACGGAAACACATTAGGACAACAAACTGATAGGCTTATATTACAGGCCCTGGTCTAACCTGCTTACTCCCACACATTCTGAGCCAGAAAATTAAATAAGGGGCAATGATCTGAGATGTCACATGGAAAAGTGACACACCGGGTTGGTCACACTTTAATGTACTTTCTCTTGGCTTTTCATCGCAAAACATCAACTACGGTGATTGTTTGAGCTACTTTAATGCACTTTTAGTAACAACAGCGAGGACTCGGACCTGCAACCTGGAACCTATGAACAGCTAACGCCTTGTTTACCGTAAAGGTGCGAAGAGCCAAACTACACTTTGAGCTCAGCTAAATGAAACAAATGAATGGCCACATGAGTCTGCGCGGACAGTAGAAGTGCAGTAGCGATGTTAAACTATCGTTCCGATCGGACAACATAGAGAAAGCAAGACAGGCCTTAAAGTGTTTGAGTCCCACAGTGCACCACAGGTTAGAACCAGGTTAAAGAAAAGTCTCCCGACAGAGAAGCGTGTACCTGCGCCGCGGCGCCACGCCGTCTGACGCCGCTTCACGTTTCCACAAATCTCACCTTATTTTATCTGACTTGTGCCTTTTATCTGCCTGTCGCGGTGGCCAGATTCTTTATCCAGCCATAAGGGAGTTCATGCGGCTTCTTTGCTGTTGTACGGAGCCCATCCCCCATCCACACACAGGCTGGGAGGCAGATAAAAGTTTTAACCACGTTTTCAACCGCTTCTCTCTCATTAAAAGTGTCCGGGACCAGCGTGATGGACCAGCGCGATTCTTTAGTGTCCGGTGAACATGGTCCAGCTCCGGGTCCAGCACACAGCCCAGCGGCGGCGGTCTGAACAGGGAAGGAGCGCGGTGTTTGCCGCCTCTGTTCAGCTGCTAACACAGGGCCGCCCCTGAACCTGAATACTGCAGCACAGCCTGCATGGACCTATCAGGACTGACTCATGTGCAGGACAACAGCATGGACCTATAATAAGACCTGATCTACTGGACAACACACACACAGCCACCTTATACAAGCACCAGAGGTGGAAAAAGACTGAAACATTGTGATCAAGTATCTTCACTTGGCTTAATTCCTACTCAAGTAAAAGTAAAAGTGACCATCTGAAATCTACTTGAGTAAAAGTTAAAAAGTACTTCATTTAAAATGTAATTTGAGTAAAAGTGACTTAGTTACTTTCAATTATTTGATGTAAAAAAGGATGAGTCTTAAATCTAATCCAGCACAAGTTGTTTTAATCAACTTTTAGGTGATGCATTGAAAACTTTGTAAATTTTTAAGACAACTGAGCTTACTAACACTTAATAACACTGAGCTCTTCCTTCTATGTATAGAAATTTATAGAACTGAGAACTTTACCCACATAATAAATTTAACAAATTAAGCAAATTACTTAATTATTTGAATTAGATTTGATGTTGAGGTTTGATGTTGACAGCTGTCTCCCTATTTTGCGTTTGAATAAAAATAACTGTCCAAGGTTTGGCCAAGGGTTTCCTTCGCTTTCCTCTTAAGAATTATTCAATGCACCTTCTTCTTGAATATCATATTCTCTGTCTCTGACTCAGCACCATCATCCAAGTTGATCCAAGAGACTGACGGTTCTGTACAATGATATGTATATGTTTATTCTATAGTGAAAATGCCACACAATTTCCTTTCTTTTCCGGCAGATTGGGCATTTTTTTCACATTTATTTTTTTTCCTCCATCAATCTGATTTTACTCAGTAATGAGGTTGAGTTCCAATGTAATTAAGTAAATTACTTAAGTCAAAATGTACTCGAGTAAAAGTAAAATTACCTATTAAAAAAACTACTCATAAAACTACTGAGTCACAGTAATGTGAGTAAATGTAATTCATACTTTCCACCCCTGACATTGTCTAAACTCCAGTAACTCCCAACAGGAGGTTTTAGTTTTGCTTAACATGGAAACACTGCATAGTACTACGAAACCAACCCTGGGATGGTTGGTATAAATAAAATTGTGAAAAGAGTGTGTAAGATTGTGCATCCTCGACATATTCTGAAGGACTTCTGCCGCTGCATTTTTTTGCTTTATGGTTATTCGCAAACATGGATTTCTGCATTTTGGCAAAACAAATGACAACAAATTTACTGTTGGCGGGGATCAGATTAGTAAAAATTGTGATAGTCCTGTTTTAGTCCTGGTTAAGTCCTGATGTAGTCCTGGTTTAATTTTGGTTTAGTCCTGGTTTAGATCAAATTGGTCAAAAAAGTGACTCCTGGGGCACCTGGGTACAAACTGGGACAAATCACAGTTTTTGTATAAATCTGCTGAGACAGGGGACACTGGGACTGTCCCAGGTAAATAAGGATATCTGGTCATCCTAACAAAACAATTCAAATTAAAGAATCAAGGAGCAACCTATTTTATACAGCCAAAAATTACAAATTCCCATCTATATAGTACATGTTATAATGCAGATCTTTTTAAAATTATTATCAAAGCATTTCCCTTTATTTATAATTCCCTTTATAGCAAATGTTTCTACTCTATAAGTGTATTTTGTGCATAAGTAACAGACATTCTATGCATCAAAAAACTTCAATAAACTTAAAATATGGAGCTACTAGTAACCCAAGAGCATTCAGTTTACACAACAAGTTATTAAACAACTCACCCTCTGGTCTGTACTGAGCAATTATGGTGACCGTCTGTCCTGCCCTCTTTAGTGCAGCAGCTGCCTGTTCATGGGTGGCATTCCTTAAGTTGACGCCATTCACCTGCAACACCCCAAGTTTAGAGTTAGAGTAGAAGTTTGTATGTTTGATACAAAGGAGGGCTCTATTTTTCTGTTCAAATTTGCACTTTGGGGTACTAACAGAAAGAATTCTGTCGCCCCTCCTCAGCTCTCCACTCAGGTCAGCGGGTCCTCCTGCCAGGATAAAGGAGACAAAGATGCCTTCACCGTCCTCCCCACCAACGATGTTGAAGCCTAGGCCTGTGGAGCCTTTGTGGAGCAGCACCTTCCTGGGCTCCCTGTTGATTAAAGGACAGGAGAAGAAAAACAATGGATACATGTAAGCAAATGTGAAGGAATAAAGGCCTAAATAAGGTTAGTGTAACATTGAACATATGAAAGCTGCTAGAGTCTGCTTAATGCCATCTGAAAATGCATGGATTTACATCTCAGTTTTTTAATGTAATAGTGTAAATGGGGGACTATGGAGCTCCCCCATAGACAAAAAACAAGTTATATTAGACTATTATTCCTGGAGGAGATCTGTGGAAATCGCTGAAAGAATATAGAAAAGATCTAGTTGCAATATATAAACAGAGACAAAAATACTTCTTCTTCATATTGAATAACACAATAAAGAAAGCACATTGAATCATAGTCCCAGTTATTTGCTAAAGTACATTATGTTTGTCATCTCATGGAAATATACACATACTTAAACACCTCCTCTTATTAACACTCACAGACACAGTGCTCAACAAAGCCATGGAGCTCTGCTTTGGCGACTATGACTCATCCTCTAGCTAGCAGATTAGGCAGCCACAGTTTTAAGATACACAATCTAAATCACTACTGGTTTAGCAAAAACACTCTGACAACACACCGTAAGAAGTCCATCATCATTTTGCAATAATGCACACAGCACACGCACATTCCTGAACTAGATGAACAAAAACATACTCTTTCCTCTAAGCGAACATACTGCATGGTTCAGATTAGTGGTCTACACTTGAAAGCCTGTGGTTCATAGGAGCAATTCAAACTCGCTAATGGCTACTCTTTTAGTTGCTGTTAAAACTATCATAGGCTGCATTCCACTCCTAGTCTCATACCAACGACCTGGAAAATGTGAACGCTCAGTTATGAAGATGAAGATGGAAAGTTATACAGTATTTCATGATGTGCTCAAAGAAGTTTGTATGATCATGTTTAGCCATATGATCATGTTTAGCCATATGATCCATACACACAGCAAACACACGGCTTCAGTTTAGAAACCGCACAAGTCACACTAAAACATTCATTACACAATATTCATTATTCTATTGCAAAACAAATGAAATGTAACATGCTGTAGAAATATGAAGTTAAAACGGGCAAGTCAGACCTCTTGATCAAGTGCATATAATGTGTTACCTTTGCATATGGATCCCATACTTTCTTCCAAAAGAGCATTTTCTACCTGCTCGCTCAGGCTGTGTCCGCACCATCGGCATGGATGATGAGATATTGACCGTGAACATGGTGTCAGCGGCGCATTGTCCAAAGTACATGTATGCTCTGCTCCTCTTGTTCCCTGGCCTTACACCTAGAGCTGCTCCACATTTAGAAGCTCTTGTGTTCAAGGCCTATCACATCTTTGTGTGCTGTGATGGGAAGCAGCTCCTTAGCTGTCAAAACCCCTCTCTCCCCATCACAAGCTTGATACTTAACCCTAACATGTCCATGAAATTATCTAGCTCCACATTATACAATGAAGGCAGGGCCGTCCTACTCTGACGCACAGCTGGAATGACCAGAATGCAAACTCAA